>JAJOOR010010470.1:0-32693 GCA_036250505.1 Solanum acaule | reverse complement strand
AAGTAATCAATGACATATGAATTTTGGCCCAAATAATTTTCTTTTAAAAAAAGATTTAAGCCAATAAAATCCCCCCACTCCACCCCACCCCCATTGTCTTCTCCAAATCCCATACCCTTTTACAGAAACACCTGCACATACCCCGTTCCCCCACCCCCACGCATTGCCTTCTCCAAATACCTTTATCTTTTTTTTTTGCTAAAACATCTGGGAACACACCCATCTACACGCTGTTCCTTTTTTATTAGTGTCTTCTTCAAAAATATATTTTTATCCTAATTAGCAGGTTTAGAATTCACCAAAAATTAAACTTACTTCTCAGTAAATATTAAATTCTTTTATGAAAGAATCTCATTAATAATTTAATATTTAAATTTTGAAATGGGTCTATTCCTAAATTTCTAAAATAGTTTCCATCATTTTACTATGATTATTTTTATTCACCATGTTGGATATTCAAGTTTGCAGAAATGGTAGTTGATAATGGGAAAGAAGAAGAAAAAAATAATTTTAAAAAACGACTAAAAAGGTCTTTCACGCTCATTGAACGAGTGTATTACACTACATGTAAGCAAAAAGTGTCAAAATCACATAGTAAGACCCTACATGAGGTGTCTAAAATGAACATCGACCACTTGAGGTGCCTAAGTGAAACTTTGTGCCAACTTTAAGGGGTCACCGACAGTGGCGGAGTCAGGATGTTCGCTAAGGGGGTTCGAAGTATAAAGTAATAAATACATGAGATGGGAAAGAAAAATATTAATCTTAACTCGCTAAATTTAACTTGTCTTGTTATGCCGCGTTTAGGTTCTTCTTACTTTTTATCCTGCTCCACAGTGGCGGAGCCAGGATGTTCGCTAAGGGGGTTCGAAGTATAAAGTAATAAATACGTGAGATGGGAAAGAAAAATATTAATCTTAACTCGCTAAATTTAGCTTGTCTTGTTATGCCGCGTTTAGGTTCTTCTTACTTTTTATTCTGCTCCATTGAGTTTTTTTTTCAAATTCTTGTGCTCTTTCTTTCTTTAAGTTTTGTCATGTTTTATTTTATTTTGATTTTTTTTATTAAAAAAATTCTGAATTAGTGCCCTGTCAATCATATGTTACTATAAAAATCACCAAGATTTTTTAAAGGGGTAAAAATTGACATATTTAGAAAATAAATAAATGACATCATCTTTTTTTTTTTAGTTCAATTAATTCAATTTACTAGGTTAGTCATTTGTAAAAAAATAAATGATCAATAAATCAAATAAGATTAGTTTAATTTTCATCTCCTTAGAATAAAATTGAAAAAAAATACAATGAAATTAAAGAAAGAAAATTAAATTAAATTAAATAGATTTTGTTTAAAAACTATTCACAATTTTAATATTTCTTCGTTCGGTTAAATTTATTTTATTTTATTTTATATAAATATTTTTTCTAACTCAATTTAAAATTTAATAAAAATTTATTGTTTCTTCAACTTAGTACACATAAAGAGAACTATGTAGAAACAAAATGAAAAATATAAATAAGAAGAATCTAAAACAAAAATTTACAAAGAATGTGACTAATAAATTTAAACAAAGACAAATTGAAAAAAAAGAAAGAAATAGCATAAAAAGAAAATAATGAAGAATAAAAAGGATAAAGCTTCACATTGAACCAATGACCTTTTCATTTGTTTGGGAATCTGGGCCCAAAACTTCTCAGCTCTTTTAAAGCATAAAAAATAAAATGAAAAACACTATTGCGCCTGATGAGATTCGAACTCAGCCCTGCCAAGCGGAACTTGAACCCCTTGACCATTCCGTTATCCTTCTCTTTAGTGTTGAGGGGTTCATTTTAATTAATATACCCATAAAATCAGAATTTGACCTTACATACAGTGTAATTTTTTCGCGAAGGGGTTCGGGTGACCCCCCTCGGTTCCACGTAGGTCCGCCCCTGGCCACCGATTAGTTATGCCTTCTTTTTATATGTATGATGACTATATTTTATTTATAATGAGATATTAATTAATTTAAATTCGTGTAAAATTCAAATTCGAAATCTTTAATTATGATGGATGTACGTCAAGCTCGAATTATAGAGAATATATAGATATTTATGAGTAAATTATTTTCTATACTTGAAGGTTTTTTATTTTCTAATTATAAGATATGAATTAAGACTAATTACTCCATTCTAAAATTAGTTCAAAAAATGGAAATGATCAGAACTATTATTATTAATAATGAGATACATTAACAACCCACCTACCGATGTGGGACTACTAATTACATTTCAAGTACTTTTAATGTCTCTGTACACGAAAATTCAATTATTAGATTAAATAGTACTAAAATATAATTTTCATAATTTTGATAATGACATAATTTCTCCTCAAAATATTTTCCACGTATTTGAGAAGGGTATTTTTATACTATATAATAATTTTTTTTAAAAAAATTATACGATACATATTATTTTTAATTTACTAAATTAAATCAAATAGTACAGAAAAACAATGTCATTATTACTACTCTATATATTACTTAAATTCAATACTATTTTTATACACGTTGTCAAGTGATTCGTATATCTTGCACAAGATGGAGTAAAGAAATTAGGGAGGAGTAATAAAGTAGTACTCTGAGAAGTACGAAAAAGGAACCTTACTTTTTTTGAATAGTGTTTGTTTTTTTCCGAATGTTTTGTTTCTATTTTTCTTTGATTCTATTAAGATAGAAAGAAAGTTGATGAGAAAGGCATGTGCACTAGTCTGTCTCGTAAAAGTACAAATAGAAGACTATTTGCAGGTTTGACTATAGCCGTTACTTACATCGTTATTGGCAGTATCACAATATCCTAGATATATATCTTTTGATTTTAAACGTCAAATATTTTACTATTTCTCAAGAATCTTTCAGACCTAGTTAGCCAAGATTTTCTGTGTGAATCAATAAATTTTTAACCAACTCCAACTACCAATGTAACCGATTCTTTTGAATTTGTCCCTAAAAATCAATTTGCCTTCGATCTTTGAGTCTGAAACAACCCTTACATACTTTTATTAGATAGGAATAAGGTTTGTATTAATACTGACAGCTTATTCATCTCGTCATATTCCTTGATGGAGTTCTCGTATTATATTGTTGGTGATAGAAAGATTTGAGATTGGGATTTCCTTCTTCAAAGTGGTCCAAGACAGACAATATAGAGCCCCATATATATCCAAAGTCCAGTATATATGATCACCACAGAATTAACTAAAATTCCCAAACAAAGCCTTTGGACCTATTATGAGAGTAGAGAAAAAGAAAGGGTAGTTAGAGACATTAGCATTTGCTTGCATGTTCTAAGGCTGAGATATAGATCCACATACCTATCAATCCTTTATTGATGTGTTACTTTCCTTGCATAAGTACAACACACTCAAGAATTAATAAGACTAGTTTATTCAAGATTTTAATTAGATGGTGAGATGATATTTAATAAATGCAGGTTAAATTCAAAATTTTAAAGTTTATGATTTTCTACAATAATTTTAAGTTAATATACAATAATAATCATAATAACGGACCGAGTTTCAACTTCCAAACTAAATATAATTATATATCTAATCATTTTTAAAAAAACAAAAATACATGGTCTATACAAAAGTTAGTGAATTCACGTAACCTCTACCGGGTTAGACTCCCTGATTAGTTGGAGAATAGACAACAGGTTGTTTGCTTAGACGGATTTGAGCAATCCTCTAACTAATTTTTAGGTTGAGTTAGGTCAAATTTTTTTTTTTTTTAATATGATATCAGAGTATATAGGTAAAAAGGTTGAGCTAAGCCCGTCATATCTTAACAAATAACAACCATTTCACCAGATCCTCCCCTGTAAATATGTAATTATTACTCATTTTTTATTTTCGATCTCCTTTAAAAGACAAGAAAATCTTGTTATCTTTTTAACAATTTATGATCTGTAATGGATCTATCCGTAGAGTATGAATATATATAATGAAAAAAAGAAGAAACGAACAGATCTTGTTGGATTTTAAAAGAATCTAATGTATATACTGTTTATTAATATGACTAATTTTTTCAGCTGGAAAAGAAAACAGAGCAATTTTATTGTCAAAAAAGTAAAAACAGTTGAAGAATGGCCTTTTCTGTTTTCACTTTACCCATGTTCTCTTATTCTTTCTTCTCGATTTACGTAACATAGTTAGGATGTAGATTGTTGGGAAATATGAATATTATAATAACAGTAATATAATATTTATTTATAAGTGAATACAAGCGATGCGATGAGAGGAAGTTGCTTGGATAGTAAGCACCCTTCACTTTCAATCCAAAGGTTGAAAGTTCGAGTCACCAAGGGAGCAAAAGGGGTGGGAGCTCCTAGGGAGGGTAAAGGAAAATAAAAATAAAAATACAAGCGATGTTTGAGTTGTGCTAGGCACTGTCCTAAAAAATTATTTCAACTACGTGAATATTTCTCCATGATTAAACAAGCCTTCTCTATAAGAGGAACAGTAACAACAAAATATAGTTACTACAAAAACCAGCAAAAGTGGAAGACAAACTGTTTGGAGAATTTTGTGAATAGCTTCGTTGTTGTGCTCTCCCTTTCTGAAGCCTTCGACTCCTATTTATAGCAGCAGCAACAAAGGTGAGGCTTTGGATACAATTTGTGAGCAGCATGTGACAACCATGTCACTTCATATGAAGAGCCATATACCATCACATGGACTTGCCAAGTCAAATCTTATCCTTGGCCACAAAATAACATATTGACCAATAATAATAAAACAAAACTTTTAAAACACAAAATATTTTTAACAATCCCCACAAATTTTAAAAGATTTTGAGGACAAGATGATGAGTTTTGCTGGTTTTGTATGACCAAAATGCATTAGGTTTGGTGTCTTTTGGACTATGAACCAAACTTAGATCGATAAAATTTAATTTACAGAATTACTGGTGAAATATAAAATTTCTATGAACCAATAATTCTTATTGTAAATAAGAGATTCTATCAATCACACTTGATCTTTATATTTTATTGTTCAACGCGGTTTTCCGCCAATAGGCCATGCGCATGCCTGGTTATTTATGAGAGCTCTAGAGACTAGGCCAAAGTCTCATAGGAACGGCCTCATTCCACTTCTCATATAGGTGAATTCATCAAGTGTATACTGCTTTAAATACCCCATCCTTAAGGACTATGAATTCATTAAGAATTAATAATTCATCCCTCATAATAAGCTAGTAGCAGTTCAAACACTCTATGTTAGTGCGCAGTGCCAATATTGACTTGTTATTACCCATATGAACCTATTTTATGGGATCTCCAATCACATAGGTTGGGTTACCATCTTTATTGACAATCATATTGGCCTTAACCCCATCTCTTTTGATGTTTGAAGAATTAATTTTCTTCCCATAGGTTTAGTCAGTGAATCGGCCAAATTCATTTCTGACTTCACATAATCAATGGAAATTATTCCATCTCTCAGCAACTGCTTAACGACATCATGCCTTAATTTCATGTGTCTGCTCTTACAATTATAAGATTTATTCTTCGCAATAGCAATTGCGGCTTGACAATCACAGTGTATAAACATAAGAGGCAATACATCCTTTATTAAAGGGATATTCGCTAAGAAATTTCTTAGCCACTCTGCTTCAGAACCAGCTAGCTCCAGAGCTACAAACTCTGACTCCATAGTCGATCTAGCAATGATCGTTTGTTTAGCTGATTTCCACGATATTGCACCACCACCAAAGGTGAACACATAGACACTAGTGAAATTTGTCTATACCCTTTTAATGTAGAAGGAAATCCATTATATAGGATATCATAATTCATGGTTCCTCTCAAATATTGCATCAGTCTAATTAGTGCAGACTAATGCTCTTTATTGGGATTATGAGTATATCTACCCAGTCTACATACATCATGGGCTATATCAAGCCTAGTAAAATTCATTAAATGCTTAAACTTCCAATAATCTGAGCATATTTAGACTGAGCAATTGGGCCACCAAAATTATTTTTCAATTGAGAGTTAGCATCATAAGGAGTGGTTACAAAAGTCATTTCAAAACATTCAAACTTTTTAAGAAGTCTCTCCACATAATGTTTTTGTGACAACATTATCTTACCTTCACTCCTTATAACTTTAACTCCCAATATTATATTTACTTCACCCAGATCTTTCATATCAAAATTTGTAGATAAGGATTGTTTGGTACTTTTCACAATATTCAAACTTGTACCAAATATAAGCATGTCATCAACATATAAGCATATTATGACATAATCATTATCTACCACTTTAGTATAAACACATTTATCCACTTCAACAGAAGAAAAACTAATTCTTATCAAGAACTGATCAAATTTCTCATGCCATTGCTTTGGAGCTTGCTTAAGGCCATAAAGAGATTTCATTAATTTACAAACTTTATTTTCTTGTCCGAAAATAATATATCCCTCAGGTTGAACCATATAAATTTCTTCATCCAAATCACCATTTTAAAAGGTTGTTTTAACATCCATTTGATGAATAAAAAACTTGTGAATAGAGGCAAAGACAATTAAAACTCGAATAGAAGAGATTCTAGTCACAGGTGCAAATGTATCAAAATAATCAATATTTTGTTTCTACGAAAATCCTTTAGCTACTAAGCGAGCTTTGTATTTATCAATCGAGCCATCAGGATTAAGCTTCCTTTTGAAAATCCATTTACAACCAATTGATTTTGCACCGGGAGGTAAATCAGTTAAGATTTATGTTTTACTTTTCATGATAGAATCAATTTCTATTTTTATTGCCTCTTTCCAATATTCATCAGAAGAAGAAGATATAACTTCAAAATAATTTGATGGTTCATTATCAACAAGAAAAGTTTGAAAATCATTTCCATAAGAAGAATACTTTTTTCTAGGCCTTTTGCTCCTTCGCAGTTCCTCATTAGAGGTATTCTCATTATTTCTTTCAACAGGTGCATGAAATTTTTTATAAGATAATGAAAAAATATGTTCAAAAAATTTAGCATTCTTTGTCTCAATAATAGTATTGCAATCAAGCACATCACTTTTCACAACAAGAAATCGATATGCAACATTATTTTCATCATAACCAATAAGCATGCAATCAGCAGTTTTAGAACCTATTTTCCTTTGGATAAATTACTTATATACACACCTTTACTTACCTTATTCTCCATTTTTTCCTACCTTTTTTAAATATTTCATAAATCCCTTATTTCTCCCAATTCTTGTAACTTCAGGATACATAAAATCCATTAGCAAAATCCACGTTTATCCACTCCCCTTTTCACTCCTCTTTTCTCTCCCTAAATCCACTCCACATTCTTAGGAGTTACAGTTTTCAAATCAATTTGATTTTCAACCGATATTCTCTCTCAAATCAAAACAATTTCAAACATCTGAAAAGGTAGGATTTTCAGTCGTCATTGTTGTCTTCTTCAATTTTATTTTATTTTTAGTTTTTTTTTCTCATATATATGATTCTGATGATGAAAATTGGGCTGAAAACAAATCCAAACTTTTGCATGACACATTAGCAATGAAGAATTAGAGTAATGACAACTCGAACAAGGAAGTTTCTTCTTCTCCAAAATCAAATGTAGCAAAAAAAATTCCAAAAAAGGGGAAGAAAAGCAGCACCGGTAATTTTCCAATCTTTACTGTCCAAAGTATATGTTTTTGTATGTTTTTCGACCTTTTGTCTTTGATATGGCATTTTAGTATGTTTATGTCGAAATAAATTGATATATTAGCAGTAAAGATACATCATTTTTACTAAAATATTCACATAGTCTGTTGGATTCTAATTGATTTGTAATATGTTTATACATTAAAACCCCTAATTTTAGTTGTAGTTTCATTATGACATTTGGTGTGTTGGATAGATATAAATTGATACATTAAATAGTGAAGATACATTATTTTTTCCACACAATGTTCTCATAGTCTGTTGGATATTACTTGATACATTAAAATCCTAATTTTAATTTAGTTTTGGAGTTGTGTTTGGAATGTATCAAAAAATAAAGTTCATTTTGAACTATTGTTTGTAATGTATCTTATAGTTTGTAATTTAAATATGTATCAGATATATTTTGTTATATGTGTATCAAATAAACAGTGAAGATACATTGATATGAAAATTAGTTATGTTATTATTTTTTTCTGTATTTTTACTAATAGTTGGATGACTCTGCACTAGGCTCAAGGAAAAAAGTACATTCTGACGAGATAAAAAAGTTGTCGATAATCCTACCTACTTACCTCCTTGACAGTGGATTCTTTGAAAAAATAGAGTGAACCAACTGGTCAGAACTTGATGAATATAAGGGCAAAGAAACGGGTACACATTTAGAGCCACAACATCCTTTCAAGGTTGAATTTGTCCATGACATTATGCAACAAAGAAGTGATAGCCTATAAGTACTATATATTCTTATTTGAATCATATGTGTAAGTTATTTATATACTTTATATTCTTCATTTTTTGAAGGAATTGTGGTGTATATGTAATTACATTTACGGAGTTTCTGAGCGACCTACTCGTTCTATCATCTGATTGTTTTCGTTCAGATTATCTACGCAATAGATATGCATCATTGTTATGGAGATATGGCAGCGACAAGGCCGAGGGTGGATACGTTAGCGAGAATGATGATCCACCAAAGCCTAAGGGTTAAGTCACACCACCATTTGAAGAAGATTTGGTTCAAATAGATTAGTAATTAAGCATATTTGCACAAACAATGTTTTATGTTTTTTTTGTTTTTAACACAATGTCACTTAAGTTTTAGACTGTGTCTCTAAAAATTTATTCATATAATAGTATTTTGTAATTTCTTATTCAATATATTGCTTTGGATACATTATGGTCCACTAAAAATTTCGAAGTATACATTTTTGTTTTACAAAGTTATGCTTCACATACATAACTAATTTACTTTAAGTTTGATATGATATAATGTATATGATAGAAAGTTATAATGTATATGGTACATGACTTATATTCACGTATATGATACATCAAATAAAATGTATATGATACAAAGTTATAATGTATATGATACATGAATTATATTCACGTATGGGGTACATCTGATATAATATATATGATACATTTTTTATAACTATGTAACAGTTCAAGTTCAACTCTTGAGACACTTAATGGTATAAATTATGTATCATAGTTAATCAATTATGATACAGTTACACAAGAATTTTTAATTAAAAGTTGATACATTCCAAACTTCTTTATATTTAAAACAACACTCAAATAATTGTTTACATGATATAACATTGTCACATAAATCTTAACGAATTATTAATTTGAACAACAACAATCATAATAAATAATGTACCAAAATAACTCAAGCAAAAAATACACTTTATTTAATGGAAATATAAAAGTGAAAAATATTAGAAGTGCAAATTATTCAAAACTCATAAGGATGGTTGAACATCAATGTTTTTTTTTTTTTTTAAAAATAATTTCAGTTCTCTTTCGAAAAGAAAGTACAAGTTCTCCTGTTGTGACCTTCTTGTTCACACCGTCCGCAATAATTTGTGTTTATTATTATCTTCTCATCTGCATTTTTTATTCTTCGTTTTCTTGTTCGTCATACCATTCTTTTGTATTTAGGTGGCAACACAGTTTCATCTAAAACATATTCTGAAACTGACCAATCCTCTTTATCTGGCATTAGAATCATTGGAACCTCATATGTTTTTGCTAATGCATGCACGAAGCCTTCATAATCCATCCACATTGTCAGATTAAAAGTAGTCACATGTTTAACAGTGCAAGCATAATCATGCTATTGACAGCAGAGTATTGAGACAAATCCAAACTTAAGTACATTGAAGACATTCATGACCATCATTACATGATTTTTATGAAAATTAGAAGTAGATGCAGAAGTCTAGAAACATTCAAAAAGACAGCAAAAACAAATTGTTGAATTGAATGCAACTAGGTTTGCAATTCTTGGTAGCTTAGGCAAGAGACTCCCGCTCTTTGTTTTCTCTGATTAGCTTTGCTCTCATTCTTCTGACATTTACTTCCTTCTCCATTCTCTCTTGCTTCTCATCCTGATGAAGAGCGATCCAGACATGAATTTTGTCCATGGTTTGCCAGAAATCGAAGGCTCCTACAGACATAGCAAAGAACGTCGCAGCTTTCACCAGCTTCGCTATGTTTTTGAGTCCTCTCAGCTCAGGGTACTACTACAATCTTACCGCTTCAGATTCATAAATGAAATAGATTGTCCAACGACAATTTCATTTGTAACCTTCATAAATCACCTCGCTCACCCAACCTCAACAAAATCGATATATTCATCTTCTACAAAGATTTTTTCGAGTTATTTGAATTTAGAACTTTTTTGGCAGTAATGCTTCCTCGATGAAGAAGTTGTGAATTTGAAATTTGAAATTTGTGAATCTGTTAGGTATTGGATGGATTGTTTACAACCTGTTAGGCGTGATTTGTTGGATTGAAATTAATTAAAATAAAATTTAAGTTATTTTTTCCTTTTTAAGCGCAACAACACCAGATTTGAATGTATCAAAAATTATGTATCCGCCCACCACTTATGTATCCGGATCCCTCTTATTTTAAGGGATTTTTGTAAAATGGAAACTAATAAGGATAGGATGTAATTTATATCCCACACCATGTGATTCCTATAATTTATACTTTTCCTTTTTTTAGGTTCAGGCAAAAGAACTTGAGCAAGACACCCCCACACTTTTAGATAATTCAAGTTAGGTTTATAACCTTTCCACAATTCATAAGGAATTTTACCAGTTCTTTTATGAGGAATTCTATTTTGTAAGTGACATGCAGATAGAATAGCTTCACCCCACAAATTATCAGTAGCATTAGAACTAACTAACAAAGAGTTCATCATTTCCTTTAAAGTTCTATTTTTCCTTTCAGCTACTTCATTAGACTCAGGTGAATAAGGCGGAGTTAATTCATGAATGATTCCTTTTTTTCCACAAAAAGCATTCAAAGATGCAAATTCTTCACCTCTATCAGATCTTATTCTCTTGATTTTTCTACTAAGTTAATTTTCAATCTCAGATTTATAAGATATAAAAGCATCAAATGCATCATCTTTATTTCTAAGAAAATACAACTTAGTAAACCTAAAAAAATCATCAATAAAGGTCACATAATATCTTTTACCACCTCTAGTCATAGTTTGTTTTAAATCACCCAAATCAGTGTGAATCAAAGATAATAAATAAGTTTCTTTATTTACTAAAAAACATAACTTTTTAGTCATTTTAGCTTCAGAACAAATTTCACATTTATTAAATTTATTTTAGTCTAAACCAGATATCAAACCAAGAGATTGCATGTTATTTATATATGAGATATTAACATGTCCTAACCTAGCATGCCATAAAGATATAGACTCAACCATATAGGCAGAAGTAGATGCTTTTTCATTGATAACATCAAAAACACTGAGTACAAAAAGTCCCTGATTACAATAGCCTTTTCCCACAAACACATTGATCTTATCAGATTCAAATGACACTTTTACTCCAGCTTTATTTAGCAAGGATACAGAAATCAGGTTTGCTTGCATTGTAGGACCATGTAGC
Organism: Solanum acaule; assembly: GCA_036250505.1. Taxonomy (NCBI): domain Eukaryota; kingdom Viridiplantae; phylum Streptophyta; class Magnoliopsida; order Solanales; family Solanaceae; genus Solanum; species Solanum acaule. The sequence continues at coordinate 21,058 of JAJOOR010010470.1, read as the reverse complement.
ACATCTGCAAGGGCTAAAAAATTTCCCAAAGTGAGCTTCAGGAACACTTTACCTTTACCCAAGACTTTAGCAGTTCTTGAGCCTCCAAGGTAGACTATTTCACTGTCATCTCCTATTGATGTATAAGAGGCAAATGCTTCTCGATTTGCACAGATGTGCTGAGTAGCCCAAGAGTCTACTGTCCATTTATTTATATATGCCACAATGTTTACCTGAGAAATGACAGCTGCAACAATAACATCTCTTTCAGCTAAGTTAGCCTTGGGAGGATTACCTTTTTCTTTGTCATTTCTTATTCTTTTCCTGCATTGTGCGGCATGATGACCTGATTTTCCACAAATAAAATAAGAACCTTTCTTTTTTCTTAAAATTAGGATTATAAGGCTTGTAACCTTGAGACTTAGCATCATACCTTCTATTATTATTGCTTTGTCTTTGCACAAGATTTGCCTTGAGAGCTATCTCCTTGGCTTTGATGGACTCTTTTCTGTTGGTATCTTCAATTAGGATGAGTCACTATCTCCTCAATAATGAAGTTTGTCTGCTTATGCTTCAAGCTGTTTTTGTAATCATTTCACGAATCAGGCAATTTCTCAATCAACACCCTAGCAACAAATTTTTCTGGAAGAGAAATTCCCTCGGATTTCAAAACTTCAAGTAATTTTTTATATTCATTTATTTGAACTTTCATCTCCTTCTCATTATTCATCTGCCATTGATAATATTTTCCAACTACAAACTTTTGTTTTGTAGCATCTTCAGTAGTGAACTTTTTGGTTAAATCTTCCCAAATAGTTTTTTCTTCCTTGCAACTACAATACACATCAAACAGTTCGTTAGAAACAGTTTGTAATATAGTATGACGACATACCTTGTTGGCATATTGCCATGATTCCTGTATATAGTAGGTGCATGAAGTAATAGTATGCCAACTATAACTATTTGAGAAGTATATTTTGAACATGAATCCCTCAACTCTATACTTATTAGTTAACTACACCACAAGTGGCAAGTGACGGTGCTTCAGGATTTCAATGTTATCACGACTTATTTGTTAGTAGATGATAACTATAGTCCCATGCTTCGAGCCTTACGAATCGCTACTAAAGAAGAAATGTGAATATTTCCCATGTTGAGTTAGGGGAACTTCTGATCGATTATTTTTAATTTGTGTAGTTTCTAAATATATGTGTTTATATTTTCACAAAACTTAAGAAAATGATATTTAGATTATTCACACACACCTAATCCTATAGTAGAGTAATATTTTTTGTATTTTTGGGAAATTAAAGAATGAGTGGTCCCTGTACTGAGCAAAGCACGGAGAAGTGTACAACAAATTATCAATAGTGAACCACAAATATCATCTATGGGTTGTATGATGGTGACCCATACCACATGGAGGCCATGTTACTCTCTTCAACCCCCGCCCAATATGTTTTTAGTAAGCGTTTGATCACATAATTTGAAGTTTTGATTTAAAATCAGTATTTGTATATATGATATTTACACAAAAAATTAATTTTGAATTCAAATTCTACAAAGAAAGTTTTAACACAACTAGTTGTAGTAAAGACAATATAATACTGTGGGCCTGTGTGATATCAACATCATTTACGTACTTGAAACTGTCTTGTTTATTTCACTCTGTCATTCATATGCTCTAATTTTTAGCCTCAAATTTTATATGGTCCTATAATTGATTTTTTGAAAAAAAAAAACATACTTGCCCTACTTCCAAGGACCATGCTTCCTGATAATTTTTTTTATCTTAGTATAGTTACTATAAATGATAAAACTTGAGGTCAGGGATTTGAGGGGACTTGAAAAGCATAGCTCATAATAGGTGATATCCAAATGGACCATTCTTTGATTGTAGCTCTATTTTACCATATTAGACATCACATATATGAATAATTAGAACCCCGTAGCTCTAACAAGTTAAAATTCAGAACTCATAAATTCATAACGATTCAACATAGGTTGTTTTCACGGACTCGAAGGTGAGATATAGTAATTGTCGGTTCATAATATATATGTAGTGTACCATATTAGACATTACAGATAAGAAATACGAGAGCTAACGAGAAATAGAGGGCCCAGAAAACAGGAATATGATAAAATAGGAAGTTTCCAGGAAATATACTCATCATGTATGGAACTTCACCACTTCAATAGTATTACTACTATTACACATGATATATATATATACATATATATCATGTGTAATAGTAATATTATTGAAAGTTTTAACGTTGTCCATTCATGATTTCAGTCAAATATGATTGATTTGTCATATAAACCGAACGGATAATTTGATCCGAAGCCATGTTAATTTAATCTATGAATCTATTTGACACTAAAAAATTCTAAATCCTGAATCCTTTATATTAATCAACAAAAGAGGTTTACAAGGTAGCAACAGAAACATTTATAACAGACCCCAGACAACGCATGCTCATTCATACAAATTCCAGTATCCAGATATACCTTAAGCAACAAATGAATTATCGAATGTCGAAAGTTTACTTAACTAATTATTAATATTAAATTGAATTAAATTAATTCAATACTTATTAAAGTACTCCTACATAAAAGAGAGCTAAAAAGGATAAAACATATTAAAAAAAAACATAGTTAAATCAAAGGGATAATCCACCCTATCCCTAATTACATATGCACTCCATTATTAAGATTAAGGAGCTGTGAAATGTGAATTAACAGCCCTAGGCGGATTGACGATTTGAAATTTATTGGCTCATGCCTAGATTTCAATCAGTTAGGTTCACAATAAAATATTTATAATTTTTTTTATAGATTTTCTAATAAACACTAGGTAAAAACTATTAGGTTCAACAAAATCCATAACACTTGTTCAAGAACATTATGTTTCAACATCAAATGTTGTAGTTTGGTGGTAAGTACCAATTCATTCCTAGTTCATCTTTGGTAGAGAATATATCATCTCCAAAATGGGACTTTTTTATGCAAATTTAAATTAGTCGTGTTCGAAAATAAATATCTAATCAGAAACACACCTACAAAATACTTAACATTATGTTTGCGGAAGTCATTCATAATTTCATATCATTGTTTTTGCTCAATGTTACTGTAAAATATGAATCTTTGGCCTAATTCAACTTCAAAAACTAACTCACGGGGAGGATGATTCAAGTCCACCAATTTCCCATCCCTTTTCCAATGTGGGACTTCTTAATTAATACCAATTTCAATTATACTTAATTGGATTAAAAAATAGATAAGATGCATTAAATTAAAAATACAGAAAATTTGAGAGACAAATGTATCCAAAAATGACAAATAAAATAGATTGAAAAACATTGAATTCACTTCTCTCACAGGGTGCTTAAGAACACCACTGCAAGGAAAAAATTTCCAACTAACCCATTAAAAAAAAGGGAACATTACTAATATCCATGTGATTCCTAGGTCAGGGTTAGAGGAAACTCTGATGTTACAAAAAAAAAAAAAAAAAGTAAAGAATGATGTTACAAAAAAGAGAAGCAAATTGCTTCATCTTGAACACACATCCTTCTTCACTCCAAAATTAACTATTCACACTTTTTCTTGTTTCCAAATAATTTACTATCTCAGTATGGAAGTAAGTGATTGGAAAATGAATTCTTCACAAGGAATTGTGATGCCCATGTCATGATTAAAGCCAAATTCTTCCTCAGCCCAACGAAGGAGACATTGAAACTCAGGATTAGTCAAGAAAGAAATAGGTACGATGTATCGTGTTCTATTCTTTCCAACGTAAACTGCAAAATGTCCTTTTGGTACGTCAATCGGAAAGTGGACTTGATGCTTCTTGCTCAAACTAGAACACTTTTTCAAAATTTGTTTCAAAAGTACAACTTGTGGAAGCTTGGCCATTTTGGTATGTATTTCTTGTAGAAAGTTGAGAGATTTAGTAATAAGAAATAGACTACTTTTTATTTTTTGGTATGAGGGACTATGGTGTTTGAAATATGATGAAGGTATTTATGAAGGAGAATTGGCCCCTACTATCTTTATTTTCTGTGAATTTGAAAGAATAGGACAACGTGGGGGGGCCAAAACCATTCCGATGGATAAGGAGTTAATCCCAGGATAAATTTTAAGTATCCTTTATTTCGTTGTTTGGTTGCAAAGTTTGGGATAACTTATGCCAGGATTATGAATTAGTACCGGGATAAGTTATCCCTCACATTGGGTGGTATAGTAATCCAGGGACAATTTATCCTGGGATAAAATTGGTAAATGATAAATACATCCCTTTAAATCCTTTTTACACATTATTTTTTCACATTTATGTATATTTACATTATTTTTAATACCATGTATAATAATATTTACTACTTATTTTTATGATAATTATACATATTTTTCTATTAAAAATTACACTATATAAATATAATTTTTATTTATGAATTTATTTGACTAATTCTTATGTTTATTTTATTTTGATTTCTCATAAATTTTTTCTTTAACAAACTTAGGAGGGAAGTTCTATTTTTAAGCTAAATAAGAAAAAAGTTATATTTTTAAATATACATGGTACTTATCATGGGAATACATAAACAAAAATATTTAAGTTAAATAAAATAAAAGTTTTATTTTAAAAAATGAATAACTAAAGCTTGCAAAGAAAAAGTTAAAAAGTTAAAATAAAGTGAAGGGTAATTTTGTAAACAAACAACTTGTTCTTAAAATTTATCAATATATATTATTTTGAATACAACAAACCAAACACTCAATAAGAAATAATCATGACAACTTATCCCATCATAACTTATCCCAATACCTAAAATATTTACCAAATTTTATTTGTTAGATTTAACAGAAACAACAAAAATAATATATAATCTTATTGTTGGTGAAGTTTGAAGAGCATAGAATATAACTAAAAACACTAAGATAGTCCTATTAAAATGATTTTTTTTTTTAAAAGTACAAAAATACACCTCTGAAAAAGTTTATCGAGTTTCAATGTTTTGTACCAAATAGAATAATGAAAGAAATTCATTTGTACGTACTATCATGATGTATAATTTGAACATTATGACAATGCGACATACATAATTATATTACATAAATTAGTTTGAGAAAAACACTGACATTAGAATATAGGGAGTGAACAGATTGATCTTTAAACAAGACCAAAGGGCACGGTAGAGAAATCACGGACGAGCAAAATAAGTGTACTCACAAGTACCAAATACGAATATTTCTTTTTCAGAAAATGTTTGTTTTTTAGTGAATGTTTGGTTTCTGGTTTTGTTTGATTCTATTCACTATTCAGATACTTACTAATAGAAGAAAAGTTACTTGTTAAAACAACGATAAAAATCTGTTAATCAGATGAGTGGTCTTCCTATAACATTTGGACAATCATCTTTTCTTTGAATTTAATTTTGCGATATGTGTTAGAATCAAGTTATAATTTTACATTATATCAAAGCAGGATCCATCCCACACAATATTGACCACAAAAATAAATTTGTTTATGCACCAGATGCTAAGCATTGTGTTTGATGTGTAAAAGAATGACAAAAGTCTCATATCAATAGTTAATGAGAGGAGTGAATTTCTTATAAGATTCGGACAATCTTGCTTCAAGACCTAAATTTTATATTAGGTGAAATAAATTTTTATATAGAAATACCTTTTGATCTTCCGTCCTATGGATTCCTTTCTTTTTAATTTTTTCGTGTAAACTTACAAATGTTAACCTATTACAACTAACAAGGTAATTGATTGAGCATTAATTTAGATTTGTCTGTAAAACCAATGTCAGCTAATTGGAATCATGTGATTTTGTATTTGCTTAATCACTTTTTTCTAACTCATTTTCCTTTTCTTTACATGGCTAATTATTTTAATTAATTAATAGAGAAGTACTGTACGAAAGATTAAAAATCTTAAGATACTCCAATTTAAACGAGGACCTTTAATTTTTAGGTTTCCCACAAGTTACGTTTACTTAGAATAAATCTATTATTTAATCATGATATTATTCCATGAGGTATTTAATTACAATCACGGTCTTAAAGAATCTTTCAACTAAACTGAAAATCTCATGAAAAATATTTAATTACAATCTAAAATTTTGTAATTTATTGCAAACATTGAATGACAGTCTAATGATATTAGACTTGATTGTAATCAAGCAAAGGTTATAGTTGCACAAATTTAAAAAATGTGGACAAAAGTTAAATCAGATCCTTAAAAAATCATTTGCGTAAATGAGCCAAATAATATTTGCATTGTAATTTTGACTAGTTCGACTCATCAGGATGTTCTTTTTCCAACTTCCAAAAGATCACAAGCTCGATATATCCGTGGCTAAACTGTTTTAATTTGAGTTGTAATATTACCCGTTTTTAATCATGTTAAATTATGTCTTGGGCCTTACTCACACTTCAAAAGCTAGCTCAAAAAAAGGAGGATTGCCCAAACTTTATAAAAAGTCCACACATCTCATTAACCAGCCTGGACTGTTGATGGTTTTATATTTTTTTAAAAGATAAAAGCAAGGGAAAAAAGGGCAAGCAAATTTGGGTTGCAAGTTGATGAAAATGATACAGACCTACTAGAACTAGAATAAGATTTTGGGAATATATTATCCTTCTTCAAAGTGGTCCTTTAATTTTGTGATGAGTAGTAGTTTTCAGATAACGCTCCATTTCAAAGTCCAATATGATCACCACAGAATTACATTAAATTCCCAAGCAAATTTTGGTTGGATTATGAAAGAACAGAAAAAAAAGAAGGCAAGTTAGAGACACTATTATCTTTCAGCATGTTCAAAGGCTAAGAAAGTGATTCACATATCTATCAATTCTCTTTATTGATGTGTTACGTACTCTATCTATGTCCAACATTTATGTCGTCTTTTACTTTACTTAGATACCCCTTTAAGGGATGGTCCGAAAGGGCGTATAAGAATAATATGTATTAATAATGTTAGTATTGGTTATATACTTATATTGAAAATGGAGAACTTTCGCAAATAGTCACTATAATAAATTTAATTATGCTCCATAGCTATAGTTTGCATATTTACGGGCGGTAGCTACAATTTAAGCTGCCTCGTTTGTATAATTCGTGGGTACATTTGTATAATTCAGTTATTTTTGTATAAACTTGAAATAACGAATTTATACATTTACAAACATCTAAAGTATAAGTAGTTATACAAAATTACATTATACCAAAGTTACACAAATTATATTATACAAAATCCGAATTATACAAACGTGCGAATTATACAAAACTAAAAAGCTGAGCCGTGTAATTATAACTAAAAGTAGATCGCGAATTATAATTATGGCAAACTATAGCTATATTAACTAATTAACTAGTATATATTTATTTATACACGTAATATACATATGAAAGTACAAATGTTTTTTGATAAATAATAAGGTCAAATGCACTACCATCATTTTAAGGATAAATAATAAAAATATATCATCATTTTTTTTAACGAATTAAAAATAATTGAGTGGTATATAAATTGCGATAGTGGAATTACTAGAATGATAAAAAGGAGGTGGTCCATGTACAAATGATCACAATTTCATCTATTTGTCCCTCCATATTGCACATGGAGGACATGTTACTCTAAAGTATATTTATTTCAGTCACAATAAGTAGTTAAGTTTAGTACTACTACAAAAGACAAAATATATATATATATATATATATATATATATACTGTTTTGATATCAGCATCAACTACGTACTTCAGACTGCCATATCTTCATCACTTCACTCCCCTTATTGATATGATATAATTTTCAGCCTCAAATTTTACATGGTCCTATAATTGATTTTTAAAAAGTAAATGGACTACCTACCCTTCTTCTAGGACCATAGCCCCCTCTTCTTTTTTTCTTTTTTTTTTGGACAGGGATAAATATTTGTTTATGGTACGAGTTTGTCGACAGAACTTAAATAACTTTGATTCTTTTTATCAAAGTAAGTCATTATTAAAATCAACTCACCAAAATAATACGTTTTTTTGAAATTTTATAAAATTAGTATAAACGTAGTTCTCAATAACGTTTTAGGTTATATTTTATTAAAAAAAATCAATAACAAAAAGACAAAAATCTGACAGAGTCAACAGACATAAAACGTTATTGTCAGTAACGTTTTATAATTCGTTACTGTGAGTCACGTTTAACGTGACTCATAGTAACGTTTTTCTGGAATGACTGAAAATTAAAATTCAATCTTGTACATGCCTCATTCAACTTTATCAAACATTCCACTATTAAAATAAATATATATATTTTACATATATATTCACTTCATATATATAAAATTTCTCTTTTCGTTCTCTTTTCATAAATAGATAATACTTTTGAAAGAAAAAAAAGTTGTGAGAAGGATTTTACTCCAATATCAATTAATTCTTTTGTCTCTTCTATTTTATTTTTTTTAATTTAATATTGGAGCTAGATGCTCCTTTTATTCATCCTCTAAAGACTGTACAAAAGTGAGCCAACCGGCCCAAAAACAAGAAATGAACAAAATGAAAGATAGTTGTTTATGATGTAGCCATTATGTTTTTTAATAGTTGTTTTGCTTATTTATTACATTAATTTTAATTCAATAGCTTTTTTATTGATAGTCTAATATTTAATAATCATAAGAACTGATTGGTCTAATATTTGAAAGGGATGCTATCTTAGGCTAGAGGAAAATCTCTCATATGATTTATTTCCAAATTTTGAAATTGAAATGATACATGTCAAGCTTTAATTTGTGCAAAGTCTTCCTCACTTTTTTTTCCTTTTATTTAAAAAAGTATTGTTTATGTATGAAAAGAGAAAGAAAAGAGAAAATCCTATATATTTCAAATGAAGGTATGTACAAAATATATCTATCCATTTTAATAGTGGAAATTTGAATAATGATTGAGGCATGTACAAGATTGAATTTCAATTTTCACCATTCCATAGAAACGTTCTTGTGAGTCACGTTTTAGCTGTAAAACGTGCTTCAGAGTAACGAATTATAAAACGTTACTGACAGTAACGTTTTATGTCTGTTTACTCTGTCAGATTTTTGTCTTTTTGTTATTGAATTTTTTTAAATAATTATAACATAAAATGTTACTGAGAACTACGTTTATACCAGTTTTGTAAAATTTCAAAAAAACATATTATTTTGGTAAATTAATTTTAAAAATGGCTTATTTTGATAAAAAAAAATTCCAAATTCTGTATTCATTTTTAAGCTGTTCATTAAAATTGAAATTCAAAATCGATAAATTTCAAATAAATTGTCCGTAGGAAAATGAAATATTCATTGTAGATATTTACAACCAACCTATATGTAAGAATGATAAAGAGAGGGGCCATATAAAGAGGAATATGCTAAAATAGGAAGTTTCGAGGAAGTAGAATTGAAATTGAGTACTCAATTTTAGTGCAAATTTAAGGATAAGGATATCATGTGAGGAACAAATTAAGGTTATTACAAGCTAGCAACCGGTTTAATAGACCCCAGACAACGCATGTACATTCATACGAATAATTCATAAATTAAAATTAAATTAAATATCAGGATATATACCTTAAGCAACAAATGAGAAGTAACAAAATGTGGCTTATATTATACAACTATATGTACATGCATCAAATAATCCATTAATCGTTTCAAACAAGTTTTAAACAATTACTATGCTTTAGGTTCAAACAAATTGCCATCTACTATATGAATCGTTGCTTGTTATCTCTAGTTGAATTGTTCTGATCAGGACGATATTATTACAAAATACAAATAAAAGTGAAAACTTTGTGCTTGGTTAAAATAAGATAAATAAATTGAAGTGAAGGGAGTATTACTTAATTTCTAATCAGAGTTATTGAGTTTAAATCCAAGAAACTAATGAAGTCATCTTTTGTGAGTAACTGTTTATCTTAAAAGTGAGAGTTGCAGCATTAATTCGGATTATCATGCTTGAAAATAAATACTTAAATCTAAATTTAGTGGAAACAAAAAACACACTAGGTGATTCTTCTCATCTGTCGTAGCCTTGATGGACAAAGTTACTAGTAACTAATGCTGGTGGAAGGTGGCAGATATCCCGTGGAATTAATCAAGGTGCGTGAAAGCTGGTTTGGACACCAAGGTCATTACAAAAATAAAAAATACTCGATCTCAAATTTGGAACACACACAAAAAATACTTAATATTGTTCACTTTTTCTTCTCCGTTTTACTTGTCATTTTTAACATATAAAAAAAAGACATATTTTACTTCAATAATAATTACTTATTTCTCAAATTATTTTTATCAATTCCAAAAATAACAGGTAAAAGTGAAAAAATGGAGTATTATGTCTACCAGAGTTTCAGATCCCTGGATTCTGAATTACTACTGTTGAGGAGACAGAGTTATTGTGACCAATTTCAATTGAATTTTCCCAAATTGATAAGATGCAAACAGAATTGAGAGACAAATAACAAATTAAATAGATTAACATGACTTCTCTCACAGGGTGCTTAAAAACACCACTACAAGGAAAAACATCCAACATTTGTTTACAAATCTGAAACATTACTAATATCCATGTGATTCCTAGGTCAGGGTTACTCAAAACTCACAAAAAATATTTTAAAAAACAGAGTGAAGAAAAATGGTTGAAAAAAAGAGAGAAGCAAATTGCTTCATCTTGAACCCATCTTTCTTCACTCCAAAATTAACCCTTACACCTAATATTCACATTTTTTTCTCCAAATAATTTATTGTCTCAGGATGGAAGTGAGTGATTGGAAAATAAATTCTTCACAAGGAATTGTGATGCCCATGTCATGATCGAACCCAAATTCTTCCTCAGCGCAACGAAGGAGGCATTGAAACTCGGGATGACTCAAAAAAGAAATAGGTATGATGTATCGACTTCTATTTTCTCCAACGTAAACTGCAAAATGTCCTTTTGGTACGTCAATTGGAAGGCGGTCTTCACCATCATAGTCGTTCTTCTTAACCAAACTGGAACATTTTTTCATAATTTGCTTTAAAAGTACAACTTGTGGAAGTTTGTTTGATTTTCTAATGGCCATTTTGGTATGTAGAAATTTTAAATATAAAGAAAGTTGAGATTTTTTGGTGTATATATGAAGAAAGACTAATGTAGACTTGTGATTTGGTTTGAGGGAATATGAAGCTATTTATGAAGGAAGTCCTCAACTTTATTTAAGTATATTTTTTGTATTAGGGTGAGGTGGTGGGGTACGTACAACTGTGGATTAGAGGAGATAGGACAAGATGGGACCTAAAGCCCATAGGATTTTACAACTCCATGTTGGTTCTAATATGACTAAGAGGACCCTTGCCAACTTAGGTAGATAAAAAATTGAAACTCATGTTTATATTAAAATCAAACTCCCTCCATCTCAAGTCCATATTTGATTGAGAATGAATGATTTAAAATAAATTATAGATGTTTGATTAGTTAGAAATTATCATATAAATTATAAAATAAGATGTTTAAAGTTAATATAATATTAAATATAAAATGTTTTTTTTTAGGCTGATCAAATAAAAATAATGTCATATATATTAAGTATTTATTGCGCTTGATATAAAATTTCTCCAAAAATGTAGTAGGAATTAGTGTTACTTCATTTCCACTAAAAAGAAAAAGGGAAAACTACACAAATTGAACATTTTAGGCAAAGTATTTATCCAAATTGAACTCAACCTAATATATTTATTCTGATTGGACGCGACACCCCCTTCGCCAAAAATACTATGAATTGAGGCGAAATAATATTATGTGCACTACCCTAAGATGTAATTTTAATAAACAATTTTATTCCATATATGTAAAAGTTGGGGTAAAATAATAAAGTTATCTCGAAAACAGAAGAGGTGACATTTGAACAAGAGGAAAGGGCACCGCAGAGAAATCACGAGCAATAAAGTATAGATAGTAGTACTGAGAAGTACGAAGAAGTTCGAATAGTGTTTGGTTTTTTATGAATGTTTGGTTTCTGCTTTTCTTTGATTCTATTCACATACAAATATGAAGAAAAGTGTAGTACTACATCGTTATTTACAGTTTCACGTTATCCTAGAGTTACCTTTTTATTTTTCCAACTTCGAATTATATCACAAATTTTCACCAGTATCCCATTAAGGTTCGTAAATTTATGAACATTTTAGATCACGATATATTTAAAAAATCTTACTAAGGAAAGTAAGATATTACAGTCCTGTAGGATTTTGTAAGTTATATGACATTATAATATTATGTGTAAGGTTGAACAATATATGAGACAGCTAAATCGGCGGAATTATATTGCATTGAAATTATTGTGAGTTGTCAGAGTCAGTTAGCTAGTCTTTCCGGTAGCCCCATGTATATATGGTCTCTTAATTAGGGGAAATATATTGACAATACATGATGTTCCAACTTCCAATCGACAGTTAGGTGATTAAAATGTTTCATTTCGACTTGTAAAATCACTAGTTTGAATCCAGCCTGTATTGGGATTGTTCATGATTTGAGAAAAAAAGGGCAAGCATTTTGTTGATGAAATTGATATAGTTACTGGAAATAGAATGGGATCTATTTTTCTTCTTCGAAATGGTCCTTTATTCACAAGAAGATATGTTATATCAAATAATAGGACAGTCCGGTGTACTAATCCCTGCTGGCCGGATCTGGGGTAAGACTTGGATCATAGGAGTTTATTTATTGTACATGTACACAGTCTTTTTTGCAAGAAGTTGTTTTTATATACGTAGCCACATAAAGTACACGATAACAACTTTACCAGTTACTCTCACGTCAAGGCTCCCCTTGTTATCAAACAATGAGCCCCATATATACAAACTCCAATATGAAGGCCACAGAATTGAATACATCTCCCCAAAAAAATTGAAAGAGGTGTTGGATCCATTATGAGAGGAGAAAAAAAAAACGCAAGTTAGAGACACTAGTATCTGTTAGCATGCTCAAAGGCTTAGAAAGTGATTCACATATCTGTCAATCCTTTATTGATGTGTTACGTACTTTATGTATATATGTCCAACATTTATGTCTTCTTTTGCTTTACTCAGATTCCCCTTTTTATTTATTTGTTTTCCACCCAGTGTTCGATATCCATATTAGAGCCAGACTAAATCTGTATTCGCACCGAAAAGTCTCACATTGGAGGATAAAACGCTCCCTACCAAAGACAACTCCGTATCCAAGGGGGCTCGAACCCGAAACCTCTTGGTTAAGGATGAAAGAGTACTTATCACTCCACTACAACCCTTGTTGGTACTCACATACCCCTTTATGACTTCCTTTCCTCTTACACAAGTACACAACACAGTCTAAAGAAGAGAACTAAGGATGAAAATAGAAAAATACTCCAACACCTTTTAGTAATTCAATTGGTTGACGATCTGAACTTTCACTTTGTTAATGAAAGTTTGATTCCCCACCTTATGATCTTCTCCTCATTTCCCCTCCCCCTACCCCATTTTTTTAAAAAAAACTTGACTCAAGTGTAACTAATTGAAAATTAATGTCAATTAATTTTTTCTATACATAGTTAGTTGCTTGGTATTCATGGTAGTGCGTAGAGGATTCCAATATACTGCGTCCTGGATCAGAATAAACTTCCTAGAAAAATACGGCGGTGACAATATCTTGAGTGAGCCCTTGTGCTTCTCTCTAGTCAGTTCAATTAATAGCATATAATTGAACAACAATTTCATGTATAATGGTGACGAAGGTCTCCACATAGCACATGGAGGCATGTTACCTTTGCAGTTATAGATAGATAGATATATCTCACTCACAATAAGTAGTGTACTACTAAAGACAATACTGTAAGGACCTGTGTGATCGATATCAACACCAACTACTTGAAACTGCCATCTTAATTTAGTTATCGGAGATCACATCATTTTGCTCGCTTGGTGACTTGAACCCACAACCTTATGACGAGAGGTGGAGTGTATATGCTTATTGTTGTTTATCCTGTATTTCTAAGATACTTGGAACAATTTTTTTGAAGAACTTGATAAAAACAATAAAGTTTAAAGAGTATTTTCAAAACTAGAAAATTAAAATGAGTAGAGAAAAAATAGAATCATAAACCGATTAGAAACAATATATGAAATATTTTTATCAAAGAAGAAAATTGAGTCCACTAAATGCACAGTGTCCCCTTAAGGAAGTTATTCTCCACAAGTACTCGAGGTTAATGAAATATATCCTCTCAGGATAGAACGATCTTACTCACCGGTGTATCGATACTTATGACCACGGTGTCAGCGAACCACTCAGCGGCAGTAAAGTACAATTAGAATACTAGATTTAGTAGTAGTAGAAGAAATCCAGAAAATCGGTTGATTTAAAATAAGAGAAAATTCCTCTATATATAGACAACAAAGGGTAGTGTGAACATATGTTTATTGTGCCTTATCGAAAAAGACACTTTTTAAAAAGTCACAACCCTTCGGAAAGGTCACAACCCTTCGGAAAGGTCACAACCTTTCATAAAAGTCACAATTTTTCATAAAAGTCGCAACTCTTCATAAAAGTCGCAACTTTTCATAAAAGTTACCACTCTTCATAAATATCACAACTTTTCATAAAAGTTACAACTCTTCATAAAGATCACAACTCTTCATTTTCCATTCACACATAGAACTAGAGAATATATTTTTCTTCTTGAAAGTGGTCCTTTTTATATTGCAGATGAGTAGTAGTTTTCAGAAAATGATCCCCATATCAAACTCCAATATAATCACCACAGAATTAATTAAAATTCCCATACAAAAGCGTTGGATCAATAATGAGAGAATAGCAAAAAAGAAGGCAAGCTAGAGACACTAATTTCCCTTTGCATGTTCTATGGCTCTTTGAAAGCGATTCATATACCTATCAATCTTTTATTGCATTTCATTTAATTGATGTGTGGACATTATTTTATAAAATACGTATCGTAGTTATCTTGAATATATTAATTATTCTTGATTTATGATATCGAGTAGGATCGACAAGTTCTACTAGTTAGAAATTTTAATAAATTTCTATCTTGTTTTTATAAAGTAATTTGAGATATATAGTTTTAATAACGTGGACAAGTGATATTAGACGGAGGGAGGGAAAACAATTGATGAATTTGGGATAAAAAAGAGGGAAATGCACATGCAAATATAGAGAAGATCAGATAAAGGTAGCTGAAAATGGGTTGTACTGAAAACGAGACTCTGATGATCCAACAGTCATGCATGCAGTAAATTTTAAAAAAAATGATATGAAGAGTGATGCAGTAAGTAAATGTAATGAGTATGAATGAAGAAAACTAACGAAGAAGAGGGAAAATAATTTTTTTAAAAATAAGCCAAAAATCGTTTGATTAGTAGACTAAATTATCAGTTGTGTGTATGGCACTTAGAAATCGTTTGATATTCAAGAATTAATTTTTGGATTAGTTTAATCCCAAATTTTATAGAATAAGGGGGATATTCAATACTAAGCCCAAAATATTTTTTTTATTATATTTAATTAACTGTATAATTTATCCCAAAATTTTAATGTACGTGAGCTTATCGGCGGACCAGTGTAGCCTCATTCTTGAGTTGGCCTTACGTGGGATTTAAAACTAAAAATGAACTTTGCAATAAGAAATTCCTTATGGAACAGTTTCGATTGGCCTCGGGAACATCCAATTGATTTCATTTGTTTAGTTTTTAACATATAATATTTTACTTTAAAAACTCAAGCAATAGAAAATATGAATATTTCATAGTAAAGTAAATCCACATATAATCCTACATATTTTGCGGGCTGACAAGAATGGAGCGTTGTATAGTAGAAGAGTGCAGGCTGCGTCCCGGTTAATGTTTAATACTAATTCGGCTAGGCAGGTTGTACATACATCATCTGTTAGTTCGGTTGTTTCTGTAGTGGCACAGCCACAACTTATGACCCTGTAAACTTTTTTTTTGTTATATGCTATTTACTTCTTCCCAACAAAAAAACAAAGACATATTTTTTTAGTCTATTTAATTGAAAAAGACTGCTTATTCTACACTCAAAAATTCTTTGATTTAGTCAAAAACACAATATTTATTTTTTAAAACTTCACAATTAAAACACAAAGTAATAATAGAATGTGAATGAGGATGAGGTGGTCCCTGTAGTGAGGAAGTACAGAGAAGTGTACAACAAATTTGATGTATGTGTTGTATGATGGCACATGGGAGGCCATGTTATCCCTTGCAGTTTCACTCACAATAACTATAGTTAGTACTATTAAAACCAATTATTAATACTGTAAAACTAGGCCCTCTCTACACCAACTATTTCAAACTCCTATCTTAACTACTTCTTCATTCATGCATAGGCGAAGTTAGAATTTCAGGTTTATGGGTTTTAAATTTTTTTAAAAGGACAGTGATCTTAACCTAAAGAGAAAATACATAAAAAAAACCATGAACTTGATAGTATAACTTACCTTAGCATGTACACTACACGGATGTTTATTTACCCCCCTCCCCCCGCAATTTCATTTCGTGTGAATTTAATACCACCTTAATAGATGATGTGGTAAATAAAGAAAAGCAAAAAAGTTGAAGGCGCGTAATTTTTATTTTTTAAAAATAATGGTCCCACTAGCATTAAATATATATATATATATAATGAAAAAAGAAGAAGCCCCCACCTACCCATTCTTCTACTTCTTCAAACCCCTCCACCCCTTTCTCAAAACCCCACCTCCCGTGCTTGTCTCTTCTTCCTCAAACTCCCACCGCATCCTACCCCAACCCCGACCCATCCTCTTTCTCCTTCATCAAACTCTACATCCTATACATTTTTTCGTTAAACAAAAATAGAAAATCACATTCAAGACCCACATAATTTTCTTGATTCTTTACTTTCAAAATTTGATTTTTCTTAAAAAATAATTATTCATATAACTTTAAACGTTACTTATTTTATACCTGAATATGCATTAAGAAGTGAAACAAGAAAAGTAACAGCAAATCTAAAAAATTAGCATATCGATTTTGCATAAATTTAAAATCGCCATTATTGATATAAGTTGATAGTTTCACCTAGTTGGGAAAAAAAAGTATGGTGATTGATATAAGTATTGATGGAAGTAATAGTGAATAATTACAAAGCAATGAAAAAAAAAATGAATCAATCAATGTGAAATTTTGGAAGTTAAGAAATTGACCCAAATGAAATAATGAAGAGGGTGGGTGAAGAGTGAAAATGAATTTTTTAAAAGATGTGGAAAAGTAAAAATAAAGAAAAAATATTTTTTTTTTCAATTATCTGACATGTCATCGATGTGGCACCGAGGTGTCACTTAGGTGGCGTGCGTGCACTTCACCCATGAGTATGAAACTAGTATTGTATATGTAAGGTGCTATTAAATTCACTTGCAATAAGATTAGGGGGGGTAAATAATTACCCGTAAAATTAAAGTGCTAAAGTAAGTTATGATGCCAAGTTCAGGGAGGATTTTATGTATTTTCCCTAACCTAAAGTAACAACCGTCAAATTAATGAATAAATATGCAATTATTTAATTCACTAAAAAAAAGACGATTTGAATCTTAAAAATCACAAAAACACAATTTTTGTCAATGAGATGTTAGTCATGTTTGAAAACATTATCTTAGATATTGTTATTGTAAAACTTAATTTAATAATATGAAGATTTGAGTAATTTAATTAAAAAATTTAAAATATTTTTTATAAAATGTGAATAATTTTTAATATAAAATTTTGAACATTTTTACTATAATCTTCAATATTGTTCTAAGTGAGATTAAAATTATTAAATTCACCATTAGCATTTTGGCACCTAAAACATATATTTTATTAGTTTCATTATCACCTAGAATCATTATTTTCTTCAAAAGTTAAGATTTTGAAAAGCAAACAACAGTTATTTTAATATAATCAATTATCAATATGTGGAATAACCCTAGATCAAAGATTAAAAATTAATTTTGAATAGATAATTGTATAGGGTAAAAATAAACAAATAAGAAAAAAAAATGAAAAGGAAGAGACAAGAGTACATAATACATACCGGAGGGCAGAGATCGGATAGCAGCAATTAAATCAAAAATAAAAGTTAGAACCCTAACTTTTGGAAATAAACTTGGCTGAAAAGTTTTTCATTTAGAGCAGGACACAAACACTATTTTTCTATTTTTTCCATTTACAGTTTCGAACCCATGATGCGCGGACAGAAGGAATTCGTTGGGTGCTCAAAAACCACTGGGCCATCCGCTTCACTATGCTTATGGGTTCACAGGAAATATATATGTACTTTGTATTTGATATTTCAATACGAATATAGGGTCTACGAAAAAGTCAGTGACTTCGTCCGAATCCCTTTTGATTCAGTTGCTCCGCCCCTGCATTCATATATATGTTGTTATTGCCATAAATATTAGGCTCTAGTAGATAGTTATTTAATTGATAAAAAAACACATACTACCCCACTTCCAACACCATAATTCTTCTTGATATTTTCATCTTAGTATACTTTCTATAAATTATATAGCAAAACTTAATGCCCTAGGTAGAGATATAGTCACTCAAAATTTGAAATTTATGATATTAAAATATATATTAAATACAATGCAGAAAGTACTTAATATGAATCAAATCTAATATTAAAATTTGACTTTAGGCTATTAAATTTATTAAGTCGCCCTTGCCCCGGTATAAACTCTAATTCCTGTCGTGATTATAATTTATAGGTATATTGGTAATTATTTAGCACTCCCTCTGTTCAATACTACTTGTTTACTATCAACTTTACACACTTTTTAAGAAATTATAAATAGAAGGGCAATATCATTGTTTTCAAAAATGTTTTTTGGGGCGAGTTCGGAGAGAGTCTCGGGGTGGGGCGTACCAAAAATGCTCTAGGGTGCAAATTGAATACGTAGATCCATAAGACGTAAGTTCTAGAATTTAGGGCGTAAGCTCCAACCGTAGCCCTGGGCGTAAAAACGTACACCCTCGGCATTTTTTTATTTTTATACTTTTTTGCTTTAAATCATGTTTTCTTTTTATTTATTGATGTAATGATATTTCTCAAATAGTAATTATAATATATTTTTTTTCTTCATTATTGGTTATTATTACCTTCTCAAATAAAAATCATAATATTTTTTCTACATATTATAGTTATTCATTAAAATTTATTTGTAAAATAATTGAAAGTTTTACTTTTTCTTATTTCTTAGTAATAAAATTATTAAAATGAATATATATGAGACTCCGCCCCGTAGATCCATAAGACTTACGCTCCGTGTCTCGAGGCTTACATCTTACCCAGTACTGCATAAAAAGTTTCACCTCAATGCTAAGTAATATTATTATATCACCCTCTGAATATAATATATACACTATCTAGAAAAATGTAATAGAGATAATTACCAATAAAACTAAATTAGAAATTAAATGTAATATTATTTATTAATTTTATAAAATAAATAAATATTATTGAATATTTCAAAATAATATAATCAATGACTATTGTTGAACAGATATCTTTCAAAAGCAGAGCTGTAAAACAGAGAGAGCAACAAACAAAATGCACTGCTCAATTATAAGTATTGGCGGAGACACTATATATGGCACGCTCATCATTGGACTTCACAATTCAATTCAACTTCTCAATTTTCCCAAACAAAAATATACTCCCCTACCTCTCTCCATACTAAATATAGTTATTCAATACTCCCTCTGTCCTTAATTACTTGTCCACTTTTTTTTTTATAGTTGTCCCTAATTACTTGTCAATTTTGACAAATCAAGAAAGAACAATTTTTTTTACCTATTATACCCTCAATTAAATGATTAATTACTTTAAAAAATATAGAACTTTTCATCCACCTCATAATTAATAGGGGTAAAATGGTAAATTCACTATGTCATTAATTGTTTTTTTAATAGGTGTGTTAATTCAAAAGTGGACAAGTAATTAGGGACAGAGGAAGTAATATTTGTTCAATATAAAAATATAAGAAATAATTTATTTTTTATATCTATTTTACCCTTGCTATTATTCAATACTTAATACATTTTCTAAAGCATTAAATTTAATATATTTAAAGTATGTAATTATATTAATTCTATTATTTATTATTTCTTAAATATGCATCAAATCAACATAAAACTACAGACAGAATTGATAGACATTTGTATCAAAAACGGCAAATTTAAATATATTGAGACACATTTTATAATTACCTTCTCTCATAGGGTGCTTGAAAAAACACCACTTCAAGGGAAAAATATTCCAACCAACCCATAAAAAAACACTACTAATATCCATGTGATTCCTAGGTCAGGGTTAGAGGAAATTCACAAAATAATAAACAAATATAAAAAAAAATTAAAAACAAAATAAGTGAAAAGAAAGACGTTACAAAAAAAAGAAGCAAAAAGACTACTAATTAACTTGCTTCATCTTGAACACATCTTTCTTAATTCACTCCAAAATTAACCTTAATACCTAATATTCACCTTTTTTCTTCTTTCCAATTACTTAATTATCTCAGCATTGAAGTAAGTGATTGGAATACCAATTCTTCACAAGGAATTGTAATGCCCATGTCATGATCGAACCCAAATTCTTCCTCAGCGCAACGAAGGAGGCATTGAAACTCGGGATGACTCAAAAAAGAAATAGGTACGATGTATCGAGTCCTATTTTCTCCCACGTAAACTGCAAAATGTCCTTTTGGTACGTCAACAGGAAGGTGGTCTTCGTTTTTTTTACCCAAACTAGAACACTTCTTCAAAATTTGCTTCAAAACAGGAGATTGTGACAATTTATTTGATTTTTTGATGGCCATTTTAGTATGGATTTCTTGAAGAAATTAAAGAAAGTTGAGAGCTTAAGTAAGAAATACTTTTTTGCTTTGAGAGAATGGAATGATACTAAAGAAGTAGTGGTGGTTAGGATAGAGGGAAGTGAACCTATTTATGGAGAAACTTCCCATCTATTTTTTATCTTCTAACTAGGTGCGGGGGGGGGGGGGGG
>JAJOOR010010469.1:0-29935 GCA_036250505.1 Solanum acaule | reverse complement strand
ATATATATATATATATATATATATATATATATGAAAGAGAAATTTTAGTTTCGAGAAAAATAATTTTTTGTTTTTGCTTCTGCTTTTTTTAAGAAGAAGAAATTTTTAGTATTTTCCCAACAATAGAAAAATTACTTCTGCTTTTAATTAAAAACAATTTTATTGATTTACCAAACACAATTTTTTTCAACAAAAATGTATTTTTCTCAAATAAGTGCTTCTAGCCTCTCATTTGGAAAATTCTCCATTGCTATCAGCATTAAAATAATGCACTTTAGGACATGTCAATTGAGTGTCAATAAAAATTTTACCATAAATAATTAAGCTAGTTTTATTTGTGAAAAATCTATAAAAAATCAATTTGAATTAAATAACATATTTTACTTTTTCTTAATTTAACTAAATACTTTCTAGAAACCAAATTATTTTAGGAAATTACTTGTAATTAGAAAAATCTTTTACTTTTTTTATCCAATCCTCAAAAAGAAAGTTAATTAAATAATTAGTAAACAAATAGAAATGAGAAGACACATCTCCTCACTTAAGGCGGTAAGAAGTTGTGTGATTTGAATCAATATAATATTAATAAATGAAAAAAACTTATGTTTTCATTTAAAATGGTGATGAATTATACATAAATAAATTTAAGAAATTCTAAAAAAAAGACAAATGAAAAGATACGTCTTTTCGTTTAAGATGGTACTAATAAGTTATACACAAATAAATTAGAAAAATATTACAAAAAAGGTAGATTCTTCGTGGTGGATGAATGAAACTGGATAAAAAAGAAGAAGATAATTAGTATGGTAAAATGAAATAAGACATGAAAACTAATTAACACATATGTTCCTAATTTTGTCAAGAGGCTTCGTCCCTTAACCCGTAGCGAATTTATACAAGACAACAACATGTTAATTGTTAATTGAGTGCTAATATATTTTTTACCATAAATAATTAAGTTGATTTGACTAGTGAAAAATATATAACATCCCATTTAAATTAAACAACATAATTTACTTTTTTTCTTAATTTAACCAAATAGTTTCTAGAAACCAAATTATTTTAGGATATTACTTATAATTAGAAAAAAGGGATAAGGGTTTGAAAAATACCTCAACTTTGGTCGGATTTGTTGTTGCGATACTAAACTTTCATAAGGACCTATTACCTCCCTAGACTATTTAATACCGTATTTTTTTTACCCCTGAACTATTTAATAGTGTATTTTAAAGGTATATATGTGTCCACGTGGACACATTACTATTTATAATTTTGCATTATTTTTGATGTCCACGTGGACAAATATATATATTTAAAATACGGTATTAAATAGTCTAGGGAGGTAATAGGTCCTCATGAAAGTTTAGTATCGCAACAGCAAATCCAATCAAAGTTGAATATTTTTCAGACCATTCTCCCTAGAAAAAACAATAATACTCAACTATTACTTTCCAATGTTTCCATGTACAACCCTTAAATATAAAGTTAATTAAATCAACAGTAAACAAATATAAATGAAAAAAAAAAACACGTCTCTTCATGTAAGAATCAAGATGTCATATGATTTAAATTAATAGAAAATAGACAAATAAAAAGACATGTTTTCTCGTTTAAAATAATGAATTGATGATATATTATAGAGAAAAGGGTCAAAAATACTCTCAACTTTAATTTATTAGTTGACTACATATCTGCCGTTAAAACAAAGTTATTTATATCCTCGTTATTATTAATTTTACCATTTATATCCTTTAATTGACGGAAAATTTCAAATTCACTCAAATTAACCCAAATTTAAATAAAAAAACCATTCCCTATCTTAAACCCAATGCCCCGATCCCTCTCCCATTTCTAAAATCCCAAATTTTATACTTTCTCCGTCCCATTTTATATGAGGTACTTTGACTCAGCACGAAGTTTAAGAAATGAAGGAAGACTTTTAAAATTTGTGGTCTAAAATGAATTATAGAAATTTGTGTGGCTGTAAATCATTTCATTAAGGATAAAATGGACATTTTATAATTAAATTGTTATTTAATATAAAAATGTAATTTTTTGGGACTGACTAAAAAGAAAAATAAGTGATATAAATTGGGACAGAGGGAGTAGTAATCTTCTGTGACCTTTTGCTCAGGTGGGTCCATTAGCCTTGATTTTGTTCTAGTAGCAGCTAAAAGATGCGATTTTCTTCAAAACGAAGAGCTGGTATTGAGCACAACCTCATCTTTTAAACCCGATCCAGTACTCAAATTGGACCGGCGGCGAACCGATCCGTTACTGGCAAGGTTCCGATTGAAAGATACCCGAAATTCCCTCGACGTAAGTACGCCGTGGTTGGGACTTTCTTCCACCCTAGATAACGGAGACGACCATGAAAATGGCGATTCCGTTACGAAATCGAAATCTTTGATGTTATCCCTCATGCGTTTCATTGCTGCATCGTTAGAGAAATCGAAACTGGAATCTCTATACACCTTATTCTGTATACTCTCATCTGTACTGACATTGTTACTCAACTGGGTTTTCAAAGAAGATGAAGAAGAAGAGAGCTCTATTTCTCTATGGGTTTTGGGGGTTTCTCTGATATTCGCTTTGACGGCTACTTCTTTACCATCAGTTGCATCCATACCCGAAGAACTCATTGTAGAAAAACTGCGTATTGGGGTTTCTTTCAATAAATTTTGACGTTATTCTATTGGGTGTGAAGGAGAGTTAACACAATAAAGATAATGAACCAGAGACATAGATATGAAAGTCCTCAACTTTTCCATTAAAACAAGGGAAAAAAAGAAAAGGGTCAGTACAAAATAGAGTTAGAAACAAATGAATATTCTAAAACGGCAATGGCGGTGAGATTAACAGAGCGACATAGAGAGATTAACACAGTTGAATATTTTTTGTGTGTGAATAAAAAAGTGAGCTTTTTGGTAGAGACAAGAGAGAAATTTTTTTGGCAACTTTGAAAATTGGAATGAAACGGAAATGGAGCTTGTGTTCCATTAATGGAGGAATCACGAATTGAGACCGTACAATTGCGTGAGTAAAAGGGGAATGGGTTATACGAGTTAAAAAGATAGAGGGGTCGGGGCATTGAATTTAAAATGGAGAATGAGTTTTCTTTAAAAATTTGCGTTAATTTGAGTGAATTTGAAATTTTTCGTCAATTAAGGGTACTTTTAACTCTTTTCCCTAAATTATATGCAGATAATTTTTTTAAAAATAGAATGAAAAAATAAATAAATAAAGATGTGTATTTTCATTAAAGATTCATCTTTTCATTTAACACGGCGATAAATTATATACAAATAAATTAAAAAAATTATCCCCAGTACCAAAATATTATATGAAAATACACAATTTTGATTTGCTTATATACAAATAAATTAGAAAATAATTATGAAAAAAGTAAGTTATTCGCAATAAGTGCCCTGAGCTGTTATGGAAATAAATAATAAATATGATAAAAATAAAACAGGACATCGAAACTAATTAATTTTTTAAACTAAATTAAATATTAGAGTAAAATTTAATGAATATTTTAGAATAAATATTTAAAATAGTTTGTGTCTATAAAATAATTTTAATATTAGAAGTACATTAATAGTTGTCCTTTTTCATAATTTGGCTCAAAGATCAACCAAACGCAATTTGTTTATAACAAACACTTTCAGATGAATCCGCCAAACACAAATTTTTCTGAAAAGTCATTTTAAAAAAGTGATTCTAAAAATAAGTCATTTTTAGCAGCAACAACAAACATACTCTTATTTATTAACAAAATCTCATCAAAATAGAAGAAACACATTTTTAATTTACATAAAGCATATACGATACAACTTAATTAAAAGTCCTAACTAGTTTTTTTGTGAGGATTAATTTTAGAGTTAGAATAATTAAATTGACTTTTCTTTCGTGAGAGTTAAGTTAGGGTTAGGGTAATCAAATTGACATATGAGCATGTTTACACATATAACTTTTATAGGGTCTTTTTTCAATAATTCTAATATTTATATCAACACACATGGATTAATTTTTCATGATATACGCTAGACATATAACACATTTCTTTGAAAAGTGAACTATTTAACTGTTTCCCGTGAAATTGGTAAGCAAAAACAAATGATATTCACAAACGAAACATCAATTTTGAAAATACAATAACGAAATAGTTGATTTATAAAATTCACTCAATGCTCATTCATATGATAAATTTAAATAATAAAAACATATAATGGAAAAAACTTCTAATAGTCTGCTTCTGATTCTGAACTGCATTTTAACAATAGTACAATCGATTTTTAAAAAAAATATGCTCATGCTCTATTTTTAGACCACTAATTCTATTGAGACATGCTACATAAAAAAAGCTTGAAATGATTCAAAATCATTGGAAACAATCTTCTTTCTGGTTCCTTCCAATTGCTCTTTCAACATTAACAGTTGATTCAAATTTTGACATCCTTCCACATCTATGTCCTCCACCCAACCACGGAGACCATTCCCCTTTGAGGTCGATGATGATTTTGACTCCGAAGATTCGCCAGAAACATCATAAGAGGAATGATGAGAATTCATCACTGATGTTGATGTTTCTGAGTGATTACAGCTAGAAAAATGCTTTTTTATAACAGAGTTAACATCTCCGTAAGTATGAGGAATGTCAGAAGGTGAAAAAACAACGGAGGTAACACGAGAACTTGTCAAGGATTCAAGTTCTTCAGCTTTTCTGAAAAGTCCTTTCTTTCTTTTCGAAAATGCCACCATTCTAGCAGTTTTCTTTGTGATTTTTTCGATCTCTATCTTCTTCTTCCCTGTTCCCATTCTCCTTAATTCGTTTTGTTCTTCAAGAAGTAAGATATGTTTTGAAATTTGGGATACTTTTAAGGTTTGGTGGAAATGTTAATTTATAGGGATAAATTGAAAATCAGATGTCTATTGAAATTTTTTCTATATTTTGTTTCCAAAAATTTGTGGGCATATATGGAATGTAATTTAATTTTTTAGAAGAAAATCTTGACTGATCATTTATTTTGTGTCAAAGTTTGACTTGTGAATTGTGATTATATAGTAATTGAAATTTGAAAGTAAGCAACATACCAAAAGGATCTCAAATTAGTTTATGTTTAAAAAATATGAGAAAATATGAATAATGCGTTATTTTGGTTTATAAATATATTTCATTTTATTGAAATGGTCCTTATGTGTAATAAAAGGTGTTAATTTTGATTCTTAATATATTTTACCTGATTCAAATTGTTCTTAATGTATAACAAAAGTTGTTCATTCTGATCCTTTAGCCTAAACCTAATATATTTATAAAATAAAATTAAAAAGTGTTAAATTAAATTGTAAACCCTATGTAACTAACAAAATTCACCATTGTTGTCTTGTTAATTAACTCCAAAGAAAAACTTCATTAAATCTAACACCATGGTCTCTACTTTTCGAATAAAATTTACTTTTTTCTCTTGCTTAAAATTTACCATTGACATTTATAAGTAAGATCTAATTTTTGTTTATTTAAGTTTTAAGCTAGAAGAGGTCCAAGACCAATAAACATTCATTGTGAAGTAGTGTTTTTTTTTTGTTATAAACTTGTTACACAAAAGTGTGAAATGAGGTTTTAATGACTATAAATGTATTTCAAAATAAGATTTATTTTTTGAGAAAATTATAATAATATAATTAGTCATCTAAATTTTGATCCTATTTATCATATATATATATATATATATATGGAAAAATTATTGAAATATATGTTTTATGTTTTCCTTATTTCTAATATTCCCTTCTATTTCTAAAAACCTCTAAAAAAATTTATTTCTCTCCTAATTCTAAATTATTTTATAATATATCCGAGCTAGTTTTTAATGTATCCGAGCTACATATTATGTATCCAGTTTATTTTATAATGTATCCGAGCTACATAATATGTATCCGGTTTGTTTTACTTTTTCAGGGATTAGTGTAATTACTAACTAAATAGGGATAAATTGTAATTTCATATTAAGACTATGCGATTCATAAAAATTATATATATATATATATATATATATATATATGGGGGAGCCCCTAACTTGAAAGTTGGATTACGATTTCACCCCTATGATAAATTGAAATGTAATTAAATTTTTAATAATATATCTATTTTTTAATATAAAATATGAAGATCTAATTCAATGTCCAATTTGCAATAAAGAATGTAGAGATGTGGGAATTGAGATCATATTAATGATGAATCATAGAATTTATATACACAACCTTTTCATATCTTAACTTTATTAGAGGCTAAAGATATATGTAACTATTATTTATAATATCAAACTTCTCATATTTCATCTTCCACATGTATAACTGAACTTATTTAATTTCTCCATTAACTATTAATTTAATCAACTTATATTTTTTAATACAAAAAGATTACACACTTTAAAAAGTTGTATTAAATAATAAAATAAAGACTAATTTATAATTATTAGATATATAAAAAGGAAGTCCAAAAATCATCAAAACTGAACTATATAAAGGTTGAGAAGGGTTTTCACTTCCTAACAATGCTTTAGTAAGGTAGACATTTTTCATTTTCGTAGTTTTTCTCCTTTGTTTTTATTTATGATTTCCTTTCTTTTCTAACATTTTTTTTTGCAGGATACGTTTTTCTCTTTATCTATTTCTTTTGTGTTTTAAATTATGTATACTCTCACCATATGATGTTATATATATATATAATCTTTTTTTCTTGAATTCTTTCCTTCTCCAAATTAATTGTTCTTTAATTTTGTGTGAATATTTATTATTTGTCTTTAACGTGTTGTTAAAGGTAATGAATTTAATTAAATATGTAGGGATGAAAAGCAGTGTGGGCAGTATAGTTGCTGGGCAAATCCACAAAGATTTCAACTCGTTCCACTCCATCCCGAATTAGCATAAATCCACACTTGCATCCCCCGATAGTTACCCTATGGATAGTTCTTTTTTGTTTGCATTTCTATATATTAGCCTTAACTTGGCATGTCATACCGTTTTCATTCTTTGTATGATTCGTTTGAGTTTGTAATTTTTTAAAAAAAATTATGTTACACATTATTGACATACGGTTTTGTATATATAGATTTACTATATTATTGTAACGATCAGTTTCCGTCGTTATAGAAAAGTCAATGGGAAAAATTTTTGGACCCAAAAACTTTTTGGTAGTAACTTAGAATTTCCCAACCTAGTCCAAATTTGGACGGAATCAGAGTAAGTAAGGTCTAGGGAAATCTGGTAACAATTGGGAGATCTAATTATGAATTTGATCATATGAGTATATAGCTAAGATGTTAAGGAAACTGTACGACTTTACAGAATTGAATTCGGGTGAGTAGAACTCCCGAAACTGATCGTAGCGTGAACGGGTATTTTCTAAGTGTCATGGGATGAAGGTGTGTTGTGAAATGAGGGTTTAGAATTCTTATATTTGCTCACTGTTTCCGTGCAAGTCGCTGTGGAAGAATTATTCCCTCCAGGGCAGGGCCGCTGTAGTGGGGTAAGGACCGCTGTGGCGAGACATACGCGACTTAAGTTAGAAATAAACCTCAAAAATATTTTATTTTACACTTTTCAACTTTGAGAGCTAAGGAACGACCCCAAGTGTTTTCTTGATAGTTTTCCACCATTCTTGAGGTTAAAGGAAAAGTTTTTACTCCCTGAATTCATGTTTCGACCGTAGAACTTAGTTTCTTAGGTAATTATCGATGGGGGAGGGTTTTGATCTGGGATTTATGGTGGAAAAAGCCCTAATCTGGGTAGGGGGATCAAGGGTTTGACCTAGGGTTGATATGATTGACTATGATCCAAGTAATTGGGTCTTGTTTATTGATCCTCGCGTTATATTGATTGTTTGTAGACCAAGAACAAGCAGAAAGATTCCAGAAAGGGAAGAATCAAATTTCTTAGGGGATTCAAGCTTTGTTCGAGGTAGGTGATGGTTGTGATTTCGTGTTGATGTGATATGCATTTGTAATTACTTCATTATAATGCATGTATGTATGCGAATGTTGCATTATTGATCACACTAATCCTTATTTATTCTAGGATAGGAGGTTTGACTAAAATTAATTAATATAAGGTAAAGGGTAAAATAGTATTATGAAATATTATGTAAAGATATAATTGGAAAAAGAAATTAAGTAACAATGGAAACACATCAAATTGGTTGTTCCATAAAATGGGGTTTTTCATTGTTACATAACAACAAAATTTAACAATACAATACAATACATTTTAAATAACAATCAAAACAAACATTGTAGGTATAGTAACGATACAATACAATAGAATGGGTAATAATGATCCAAACAGAGTGTAAAAATGCATCTTTTCATTTAAGACGGCGATAAATTATATACAAATAAATTAAAAAAATTACCCCAGTACCAAAAAATTATATGAAAATACAGAATTTTCATTAGCTTATACACAAATAAATCAAAAAATAATTATGAAAAAAGTAAGTTATTTGCAATAAGTGATATGAACTGTTATAGAAAAAAGTAAGAAATATGATAAAAATAAAACAGGACATGGAAACTATTTAATTTTTTTTTAACTAAATTAAATATTAGAGTAAAATTTAATGAATATTTTAGAATAAGTATTTAAAATAGTTTGTCTCTATAAAATAATCTTAACATTAAAAGTACATTAATAGTTGTCCTTTTCCTTAATTTGACTCAAAGATCTACCAAACACAATTTGTTTATAACAAACACTTGTCAGATGAATCTGCTAAAAACAAATTATTTTAAAAAAAAAACACTTTTTCTGAAAAGTCATTTTTAAAAAGTGCTTCTAAAAATAAGTCGCTTTTAGCAGCAACACCAAACATATTCTTCTTTACTAACAAAATCTCATCAAAATAGAAGAAAACACATTTTTAATTTACATAAAGCATACGATACAACTTAATTAAAAGTCCTAATTAGTTTTTTTTTGTGAGGGTTAATTTTAGAGTTAGAATAATTAAATTGACTTTTCTTTCGTGAGAGTTAAGTGAGGGTTAGGGTTAGGGGTGTGCACTATTCGGATTAAACCGAATAACCAAATCAAATCAAACCGAATTTTTATTTGGATTGGTTTTTTGGTTTTTCGGATTGGTTTTGGATTAATAAATTACTTTGTTTGGTTTTGGATTTTAAAAAATAAAAATCGAAAAAAACCGAATTATATATATATATATATAATGTTTAGGTTTAGAATTAAGTTGGAGTTAACCACTTTTGTCCCTTTTTGGTTATTGTCTTTCATGATGATTATGTTTATATTTTATGTTTGAATTACATCTATAATAGTTATACTTATAAGTATTGTGTTTTAAGTTTTACTTATGATTTCTATTAGAAAGAATATTTAAGGGATTAAATATTATTACTTTGGTTATATATGTTATTAATTATTGACATAACCGAATAACCAAACCGAAAAAAGCCGAATTGAATAGAGGAAAACCAAACCAAACCAAATTTATTTTGGATCGGATTGGGTTACACTTTTACAAAACCAAAAACCGAAAATCCAAACCGAATAGTGTAAAACCAAACTGAAAAACCGAATGCACACCCCTAGTTAGGGTAATCAAATTGACATATGAGCATGTTTACTTTTTATAGGGTCTTTTTTCAATAATTCTAATATTTATATCAACACATGTTCATATCAACACACATGGACTAATTTTTCAAGATATACGTCAGACATATAACACATTTTTTTAAAAAGTGAACTACTTAACAGTGTCCAGTGAAATTGGTAAGCAAAAACAAATGATATTCACAAACAAAATATCAATTTTGAAAATATAATAACGAAATAGTTTATTCATAAAATTCACTCAATACTCATTCATATGATAAATCTAAATAATTAAAACATATAATGGAAAAAACTTCTAATAGTCTGCTTCTAATTTTGAACTGCATTTTAACAATAGTACAATCGATTTTTAAAAAAAATATGCTCATGCACTATTTTTAGACCACTAATTCTGTTGAGACATGCTACATAAAACAAGCTTGAAATGATTCAGAATCATTGGAAACAATCTTCTTTCTGGTTCCTTCCAATTGCTCTTTCAACATTAACAGTTGATTCAAATTTTGACATCCTTCCACATCTATGTCCTCCACCCAACCACGGAGACCATTCCCCTTTGAGGTCGATGATGATTTTGACTCCGAAGATTCGCCAGAAACATCATAAGAGGAATGATGAGAATTCATCACTGATGTCGATGTTTCTAAGCGATTACAACTAGAAAAATGCTTCTTTATAACAGAGTTAACATCTCCGTAAGTATAAGGAATGTCAGAAGGTGAAAAAACAACGGAGGTAACACGAGAACTTGTCAAGGATTCAAGTTCTTCAGCTTTTCTAAAAAATCCTTTCTTTCTTTTCGAAAATGTCACCATTCTAGCAGTTTTCTTTGTGATTTTTTCGATCTCTATCTTCTTTTTCCCTGTTCCCATTCTCTTAATTCGTTTTGTTCTTCAAGAAGTAAGATTTGTTTTGAAATTTGGGATGCTTCTAAGGTTTGATGGAAATATTAATTTGTAGGGAGAGATTGAAAATCAGATATCTATTGAATTTTTTTTTTCTATATTTCGTTTCCAAAATTCTGTGGGCATATATAGAATGTAATTAAATCTTCAGAAGAAAATCTTGACTGATCATTTATTTTATATCCAAGAAGAAAATTTTGTGGGCATATATGGAATGTAATTAAAAAATTTCCATGTTCCCATTCTGCTTAAATTCCTTGTTCTTCAAGAAGTAATATTTGTTTTGAAATTTGGGATATTTTTAAGGTTTGGTGGAAATGCTAATTTATATGGAGAGATTGAAAATCAGATATCTATTGAAATTTTTTCTTTTCTATATTTTGTTTCCAAAATTTTGTGGGCACATATGGAATGTAATTTAATTCTTTAGAAGGAAATCTTGACTGATCATTTATTTTGTGTCAAAGTTTGACTTGTGAATTGTGATTATATAGTAATTGAAATTTGGAAGTAAGCAACATACCAAAAGGATCTCAAATTAGTTTATGTTTAAAAAATATGAGAAAATATGAATAATGCGTTATTTTGGTTTATAAATATATTTCATTTTATTGAAATGGTCCTTATGTGTAATAAAAGGTGTTTATTTTGGTTTTTAATATATTTCACCTGATTCAAATTGTTCTTAATTATAACAAAAGATGTTCATTCTAGTCCTTTAGCCTAAACCTAATATATTTATAATTTATTTAAAAAGTGTTAAATTTAATTGTAAACCCCATGTAACTAACAAAATTCACTATTGTTGTCCTGTTAATTAACTCCAAAGAAAAACTTCATCAAATCTAACATCATTATCTCTACTTTTCAAATAAAATTTACTATTTTCTCTTGCTTAAAATTTACGTAAGACATTTATAAGTAAAATCTATTTTTTTGTTTATTTAAGTTTTAAGCTAGATGAGGTCCAAGACCAATAAACATTCATTGTGAAGTAGTATTTTTTTTTAAGTTATAAACTTGTTACACCAAAAGTGTGAAATGAGATTTTAATGACCGTAAATGTATTTCAAAATAAGATTTACTTTTTGAGAAAATTATAATAATATAATTAGTCATCTAAATTTTGATCCTAACTTGAAAGTTGGATTACGATTTTTTCCCTATGATAAATTGAAATGTAATTAAATTTTTAATAAAATATATATATTTTAATATAAAAAATCAAGATCTAATTCAATGTCCAATTTGCAATAAAGAATGCAGAGAGGTGGGAATTTAGATCATATTAATGATGAGTCATAGAATTTATATACACAACCTTTTCATATCCTAACTTTATTAGAGGCTAAAGATATATGTAACTATTATTTATAATATCAAACTTCTCATATTTCATCTTCCACATGTATAACTGAACTTATTTAATTTCTCCATTAACAATTAATTTAGTCAACTTATATTTTTTAATACAAAAAGATTACACACTTTAAAAAGTTGTATTAAATAAAAAAATAAAGACTAATTTATAATTATTAGATATATAGAAAGGAAGTCCAAAAATCATCAAAACAGAACTATATAAAAGTTGAGAAAAGTTTTCACTTCCTAAGAATGCTTTAGTAAGGTAGAAATTTTTCATTTTCGTAGTTTTTCTCCTTTGTTTTTATTTATGATTTCCTTTCCTTTCTTTTCTAACATTTTTTTTCGCAGGATACGTTTTTCACTCTATCTATTTCTTTTGTGTTTTAAAATATGTATAGTCTCTCACCATCAGGGGCGGATCCACGTGTCGTGTTCAGGGGTTCACCCGAATCCTCGATAAAA
The DNA here is from genome assembly GCA_036250505.1 of Solanum acaule. Lineage (NCBI taxonomy): Eukaryota > Viridiplantae > Streptophyta > Magnoliopsida > Solanales > Solanaceae > Solanum > Solanum acaule. The sequence continues at coordinate 17,570 of JAJOOR010010469.1, read as the reverse complement.
AATTACACGGTATATATAAGGTAAATTTTTGGGTTTTATTTGGATATATATATATTTTGAACCCTTCAATGACAAGGTGAAAGAGATAGCTCAGCGGCAGCTCCTACGAAATTAAGCGTGATGTCCAGGGTTCAAATCCCTGGGTTAGTGTTTATTTTTAACTTTTTTTGTTTCAGTTTTTTTTTTTTTTTTTTTTTTTTAAGTTCCCGTTCCGATTTTCACGATTTTTTTAGTTTTTTTTATTCTATAAAACATGCTAAAATGTGGTGTTAAACCCAAAAGAATTCAAGGGTCCCATACTCCCATTCCTAAAGGCTAATAACTTTTTCACTTCCCAAATCCCTAAATCACTTCCTTAGCTCTTCACCAACATTCAAAAGTCAAATATTAAACCCAAAAGAATGAATGATGACTTCTTGAGCGGTTGCATGGTTCCTTTTATGGAGAAGGATGTGTTTAATGATGTTTCAACGGATGATAATATTTGTCTTTTCAAGCAATGAAACCTCGTCGAATAGTATTGTAAACGTGCTTGAGAAGTAATAGCACTGACCTCTTTTTGGAGTTTGTAGTTAGCACTCTAGTCCTAGAGTGAGACATTATGAAGTGCTAATTTTTTTGTTCTAGTTAGCACCATTTTTTTCTCTACTTAGCATCCTAGTTCTAGATTGACATATTGTGAAGGGCTAACTTTTTGTTTCACTGTAATCACTCATGTTAGTTTCGGATTTCTTGTAACGAAACTAACTTTTTGTACCTATAAACTGTATATATTACTACTTCCTTGAAATTTTATTTTATTGGCTTATTTACACGTTTATACTTTTATTTTTTGAACCCTGAACGAAAATTCTGGATCTGCCACTGCTCACCATATGATATATATATTAAAATTCTTTTTTTTCTTGAATTCTTTCCTTCTCCCAATTAATTGTTCTTTAATTTTGTGTGAATCTTTATTATTTGTCTTTAACATGTTTTTAAAGGTAATGATTTTAATGGAATATGTAGGAATGAAAAGCAGTGTGGGAAGTATAGTTGCAGGGCAAATCCACAAAGATTTCAACTCGTTTCACTCCACCCCGCATTAGCTTAAATCCACACTTGCATCTTCCGATAGTTATCCTATGCATAGTTCTTTTTTGTTTGCATTTCTATATATTAGCCTTAACTTGGCATGTCATACCGTTTTTATTCTTTGTATGATTAGTTTGAGTTTGTAATTTTTTTTAAATTTTTATGTTACACATTATTGACATACTGTTTTGTATATATAGATAAACATATATTTAGTATACTACTATATTTTAGTCAAAAAGATTATATTTGAAATTATTTTATTCATTATTAGTTTTTTTTAATGCAAATATAAGCTCTATATATAAATACATTAGTCAATATATAAGATCTATCGTATTTATAAAAATAATATGCAATAAATAGCTATCAACATAAAGTCAATAATGTACAAATTTATAAAGTGGTAGGGGATTCCCAGAGAATAGTATACTACTAAACACAAAACATGTTCATGTTAGTGAAAATGAATACTTTTGATCCAGGTTAAACTAAACCTATAAATAAGGGAACTATTTAACTGAAGTTGAAAAAGCTTAAACCTTCCATTGATGTGTTAGTAAAGAACACACAAAAAAGGAAAAAAAAGCTAAAGCATCTTTGATCAACTCTTGTAATAGTTAGAGCAGATCAGACATCCTTCTTCTGTGGTTTTCTAGGCTTTGGATCCGAGGGCGCGATAGACTTGCTTTGTGGTAAGATAGATGGCTTAATACCTAATATCCCCTGCCATGAACGTGATCTTTTATTTGAAGTCCGTAGGTGAGCTTTGAAACGACGATCAAAGCTGTTTAATTGTGAACCAGAAATTTATATAGAGCTCCTAGACCATGATCTCACACTTTTTGGTGTGCTATGGATTTCCTTTTCTGCTGTAGTCTCCCTTATTCGACTGGCAACCGTGGAACTCATGAATCGAGGCACCGAGCTAGTGACATTTGTTTTTAGTCCCTTCTCAGAGTTAAGTGGCTGACTTTTGTTCTCACTCAATAAAAAATCAGCCTTTTGTATTTGAGTACCAAGTTCTGTACATCCTTCATTTGCTCCGCGATCCTCCTTTCTATTTGCTTTTTTGATTACTAAAGGGATGCAAAACAATAAATAAAGATAAGCCGCAAGGTCGTCAGAGACAATACAAAAAAAGAGAAGATTGCTTCTGAGAGTTCTCTATTGCATTCCGCTGCTCTTGCTCTCTTTGCAAAGGTACAGGAGCATGTTGTCTCTCCAACATCCTCTTCGTATGGGCTAACATGGACTACCATCAAAACTTTTGATTTATCACCTAAAGAAGTAAGTTCAAAGAAATAAGTTATGAACAACTTAACATATTTAGATGTCTTAAGTACCAAGCCGAACAAGAGAGTTTTTTACATCAACTGCCAACAAGTCGAAATTCTAAGATTCCTTATAACTCCTAACCACTGAGTGGATGCAACGAAATATTGCGTTACTGCTACCACAAAATTATCATTGTCCAAAATGTGAAAATTATAATAGTTCTGACAAGCATACAAGGAAATGGCTTTTCAAGAATGAGAGAATTTACCTTGAGAACTTGTGCCAAATTGCTATTCTGCAATCAAAAATTGCAACTTCATTATTTAACGGAAGGCACCACTTCCAAATATTTAGACTCATAGATCCTCAAGCCTTTTCAAATGAGTAGTGTAATAGTGGAACAGAATAAAACTCGAGCAAGAACACTAAGAAAGTGCTACCCAAATGCAGACAAGAAAACCAGAATCCTTTTATGAACTGAGAAACTCGTACATATTCACCTACCTATATATAAGGAACGTGACCTTTCTTTCTTCTAAGAGCTGCAATAACATCACCTAGTGCAGAAAGGGAGAGATTTATCCCTCTCCCCTCATCAAGGGTTTGTCCAGTAGCTCCTGTTTTAAGTAGGAACTCACTCCCACCAAGGTCTACCATACACAGTTTGCTTGCTTCTGCTTTACCTCCCAAAGGATCTAACTCGCCTCCCCTTATGATACCGCCATTTTGCTTTCGTAAAATTAGAGATTTCTACCTCAGTTACACCATCGATTTCAATAACATCACCTAGTGCAGAAAGAGAGATTTATCGCCCTTCCCACGTCAAGGGTTTGTCCAGTAGCACCCCTTTTAAGTAGACGCTCACTCCCTCCAAGGTCAATCATCCACAGTTTGCTTGCTTCTGCTTTACCTCCCAAAGTATCCCCATAGCGATATATACTGATCCTCGTCAAGCTAAATACAAAGAACTAAACAGATAAAGTAACTGTTGAACTAAAGTAATCCAATTAAAGATGGGAAAGACTTTTACATAAACTGGACACCCACCAATGCGATCCGCTGGATGTTTCATTTACATTTGTCCAAGATGTGGATCTAACTCGCCTCCCCTTATGATACCACCATTTTGCCTTCGTAAAATTAGAGATTCTACCTCAGTTAAACCATCGATTTCAACTGATCATGTTGAATTTGTTTGAATATTTAGATTGCTGTAATAGTGTTAGCCAAATTATACCATGAAATTCATTGTGGATCATCATCAAATTACATCCTCCTTTATAAGGAAGGACAAGATATGGTAATGACCATCTCGATGCAGTGTATTTCTGACTGGAAGGTCTTGGAGCAAGTAAATCCCTTATACTGCCCAAATAGACTTCGAGCATGCTAATCGAAAATGTAAATGAACTCGAGCTATCTAAAGAGGAAAGGTTAAAAAGCTCCTGAAGAACACGAGGAATGATCCCTGGAGACTCTGTGATTCCCTCCTAAAGAACACAGGAAAAACACCTAGTTCATTTCTATAAGCAAAAACACCTAGTTCATTTCCACAAGCATTCTTCATGACAATGTAACAAATACAAAATAAGTTAAGATAACTAACATAGTATATGTCTTGCCAGTTCCAGTTTGTCCATAAGCTAATATACATACATTGTGCCCATCAAATGCAGATCTGATAATTGGCTCAACCTCAGCAAAAACATAACATCTTCTGCAGAATATTCAAGTATAACAAATGCATTGACTAAATTTCTTTGGAAATAAGACTAATCAACTTTTAGCACATAAATATTTTACCAACCTTGGAGTGATTCCTGAGGGAAAACCTTGTTAAATTCAAATTATTTCCTGCTTCCACCAGATCTTACTACAATCTTCTCCTGATTCAACAGAAATCGGCTGATGAGTTCTCTGTTTATCTGTTGGTAAAAATGGTCTAACTCGGGAAAACACCCGAATGCAACCTACATTTGGAAATATTAATGTCTCTCATTCAGAACACATAAATGAAGGAAAGAAAAAAAAATGTATTCAATTTAGAATAAAGTAAATATCCAAACAAGAAATCACCTTTAATGTCTAGTATCTTATTCAATGCTTCTCTTCTTTGATCATCCAAAGATCTCTCTTTATGCCTCAAACTAGCTATTTCACCTGCAAAACCATAACAGAAAAACAAAAGAAAGTTCAAATCATGAAAATTTTAAATCTCAGTCAAATGACAAACAAATCCCAAGAAAAAACACCTTCTAAATTCAAAATCCTCAGCTCAAGCTGAAACTTTTCATCTTCTTGATCAAATTGACATCTGTGAAAGCTGAAGGAATCTCTTGGGAAGACTCATCATCATTGGAATCTGGATTTGATCCCAAGGCTTTCCCATTTTCCAAAGGCAATGAGTGTGAAAAATAAAGTTGATTTTTTGGAGGTACAAATAATCCTAAATAATTAGTAGAACTTTCTAGAGTTACATAGAATAATACCTTAAGTACTTGATGTATCTAGGAATTGTGCAGATGTTCTAGAGAATTGGATATTTACTGTGAATTATAGAAATATCTAGATTCTTGTTAGATAGTTAGAAGATAAAGCTATCTCGATTTTTCCTGTAGAAGTATCTAGAATAATTTCTAAAAGCAATCCTATACAAGTATAAATAGGGGTGGCATTAGGCATTTGCAACTAACCAAGAACAACCAAATCAAATAGTATTCTTCTCTAACAAAGTTCTTTTATCCAAAATACTCTTTCTCCCTTCTAGATTCCTCTTTTTTAGTTGAGTCTTTTGATCTTAGTTAACGATTTTGGGCTAGTAGAAGATTCTCCGATTATATTTTTCTTCTACTATTCATTTTCATCTTCAGTAGAAATAAACATTGCTCAAGTCCCAAAGGTAGACGAAATAAACATTGCTCAAGCCCCAAAGGAAGACATAAAACAATGACCTTTTTCCTCAAAAATTTCACAAACTTGTGACAAAAAATAAAAGAGTCCCAGATAATCAAAATTCAATCTTTCTCAAGAAAAGACCAATTTTTTGAGTTTAAAAGAACTCAAAATAATCAAAATCCAATCTTTCTCTAGGCCAAATCTTTGCGTTTAAAAGAACCCCAGGCCAAATCTTTACGTTTAAAAGAACCCCAAATGATCAAAATTCAATCTTTCTCAAGAAATAGGTGTCAAATAAAAAAAAAGGCATCAAATCTTTGAGTTTAAAAGAACCCCAGATGATCAAAATCCAATTTTTCTCTAGAAAAAGACCAAATCTTTGAAGTTTAAAAGAACCCAATGATCAAAATCCAATAGAACCCAATGATCAAAATCCAATCTTTCTCCAGTAAAAGGCCAAGTCTTTGAGTTTAACAAAAAGAATCCATTTTTTCTCTTTTAAGTTTAATTGTTAAATCCATTTTTTCTCTAGAAAAAGACTAAATATTTGAAGTTTAATTGTTATCGTAACATCTCAATATCATTATCATAACGAGTTCATTATTCATTGAACTGTGTGAAGTTTACGTTTCCAAATTTTCCATTAAACTCAATCAACTCTAGGAATCATTAAAACTTTAAAAAGAAACAAAAATAAATTGATTATACTTAAAAAAATATATATAATTAATATATATCACCAAAAGATAATAAATACAGTACAAGTTATAAATAAAATAAGTCAAAAAGGTTTAAACAAACAAAGCTTCAAACGATTCAAGCTCTTCCATGGAAGCAATCTTTTCTCTCGTTCCTTCCAACTGCTGCTTCAACATTAAGAGTTGATTCAAATTTTGATATTGTTCAACATCTATACCCTCCACCCAACAGCGGAGGCCATTCCTCTTCGGGGTTGATGATGATTTTGATCCCAAAGATACATCAAAAACAACATCATCGGAATCATGAGAATTCAGTCCTGAAGTTAATAATTCCATACATCTAGTACTGGCAAAATGCGGTTTTATAGCGAAATTAATGTCTCCACAATCTGAAGTTAATAATTCCCTACATCTAGTACTAGAAAAATGTTGTTTTATAGCGGAATTAACGTCTCCATAAGTATAAGGCCTTCCGGTTGGTGAAAAAACAACGGAAGCAACACGAGAACCCGTCATGGATTCAAGTTCTTTAGCTTTTTTAAAAAGCCCTTTACGTCTTTTTGAGAATGTGACCATTCTAGAAGTTTCCTTCATGATTTTCTCGATCTCTATTTTTTTCTTCCCTGTACCCATTATACTAAATTTACTCTTGTGTTTTTTTTTCTCTCCTGTTCTTCTTCAAGAAGTATATTTTTCTTTGAGATTTAGAATTTGGGGTAAATATATTTTATATTTATAAGCTTTAAAAAGCAGATACCTTTTAGGAAAGGATTTCTAAAGCTATGAAAATTGGTAGTTTCCTATTGAAATTATTTCTCTTTTCCATAATTGATTCCTAATTTTTCTGTCTCTATATATACTCCACCGACTTAAACAATAAGAAATTTCTTATAATTTTTTTTTCCTAATTTCTTATTATCTTTCTTTAAACATTGACTGATTTCTTTTAATGTTTTTATTTTTATGTTTATACAAAAGGATTTTCAGTAAAATTTGATTTATGTTAAAAAAGGTAGTCGGTAACTTAATTTTAGTATATTTTAATTTTTAAATATTCATTAACTATATTTCAGCTCAAAAATATCATTTTCATCAAACGGGTCACACCTACCCTTCCAATTTACGGAAGTATCCATGTGTGTTAAATGCCACATCAACGTCACACGTAATCGCCAAACACACCCAACTACCATTTAAACACGAGAATTTGATGAAGATGTATCGAATTCGAAAAGTCTTCAAAGGTGAATATGAATTTCCTCCCTGGTTTTCCCCTGAAGCCAAGAAACTGATTTCAAAGCTTCTTGTAGTTGATCCAGAAAAAAGAATTACAATCTCTGCTGTAACAAAGATCCCTTGGTTTATCAAAGAATTTAGTCGATCGTCTTCTTTTTCTTCAATCGAAGAAAACAACACTGATCAAAAACAGGAAAGCAAAGAACCAAGTTTGGGAAATAGATCAAAATCAGCTCCACCTTTTTACAATGCATTTGAATTCATATCAGCAATGTCTTCAGGGTTCGATTTATCAAGCCTTTTTGAAGGTAAGAGGAAGTCCGGTTCTCTATTCACATCGAAACGATCATGTCAAAACTGGAATCTTTAGCCAAGAAGGTGAATTTTCATATTGTATTTGCTAAGGAATTCAAGGTGAAGATGCAAGGAACATCAAATGGGCAAAAAGGGAAATTGTCAGTAATGGCTGAAGTTATCGAAGTTGCACCAGAAGTGGCGATTGTTCAATTCTCTAAATCTGCCGGAGACACCTTTTTAGAGTATAAGGGGGAATGAGTGAAATTGAGATTTAATTTCTCTATGTGTCGGTGGGGTGTGTTTGGCGTGCATGGCGTCCATACGACATTTAACACACATGGATACTTCCGTTAACAGGAAGGGTAGGTGTGGTCCAATAGTTTGACGGAAAGGATATTTTTGAGCTGAAATATAATTTAAGGATATATTTAAGCTATTTCGGATAATTTAAGGGTAGTTTTGACCCTTTTCCGTATTTAATTTAGTTAAAAAAATTAATTAGTTTTCATGTCTTATTTTATTTTTATCATATTATATTTTTGCATAACAGTTCATGTCACCTACTGGGAATAACTTACTTTTTTTGTGATTATTCTCTAATTTACTTATGTATAGGCTAACGAAAAATCGTGTCTTTTCATTATCATTTTTGGTATTAGGGGTAGTTTTTTTAATTTATTTGTGTATAATTTATCACCGTCTTAAATAAAAAGATTTGTCTTTAATGAAAATACACATTTTTTTATTTACCATTTTTCCATTGTAATTTTTCAAACTTTTATGCATATAATTTATTACCAATTCATTAATTTAAGGGAAAAGGGTCAAAAATACCCCTCAACTTTAGTTTATTAGTTGACTATATCCCAACCGTTAAATCAAAGTTATTTATACCCTCGCCGTTATTAATTTCACCATTTATACCCCTCATTTAACGGAAACTCCCAAATTGATTCAAATTAACCCGAATTTTTAAAAAAAAACCATTCCCCATTTTAAAACCCAATACCCCGACCCCTCTATCTTTCTAACCCGTACAGTTGTGTGAGTAAGAATGCTCATTGTTGAGTTTTTTTATTACTACTGTTCCAGTCAACACTAATCTAATTCCCCATCCAGAAATCAATCTCTCACAAATCAAACATTAAAACCATTTAACTCCCATTTCCATAATGCAAGCCCAAATATACTCCTCCCCTTAAATTTTCTAATAGTTAGACTACAAACAAAAACCCCAATTATCAAAATCAAACTCACCATCTAAAGAACAGAGAATAAATTAAACTTCAATTTCTTATACTCTTCTGGTAAATCCTCATCTGAAAAAGGGTCATCATCTTCAAATTCAGTACTTCTCCCTAAAATTCCAGATTTCACAGTAATCTTCTGTGACCTTTGATCTTGCTCTTTGATCTTGCTCAGGTGGGTCCATTAGCCTTGATTTTGTTCTAGTAGCAGCTAAAAGATGCGATTTTCTCCTAAACGAAGAGCTTTTTGGTAGAGACAAGAGAGAAAAAGTTGGCAACTTTGAAAATTGGAATGAAACGGAAAGGGAATGGAGCTTGTGTTCCATTAATGGAGGAATCATACCGGTGAATCGAGACCGTACAGTTCCCTGAGTAAAAGGAGAAAGGGTTATACGGTTAAAAGATAGAGGGGTCGGGGTATTGGGTTTAAAATGGGGAATGTTTTTTTTTTTTTTAAATCGGGTTAATTTGAATTAATTTGGGGGTTTCCGTTAATTGAGGGGTATAAATGGTGAAATTAATAACGGCGAGGGTATAAATAACTTTGATTTAACGGTTGGGGTATAGTCAACTAATAAACTAAAGTTGAGGGGTATTTTTGACCCTTTTCCCTTAATTTAAACGAGAGAACACGTCTTTTTATTTATCTATTTTCTATTAATTTAAATCGTATTCTTGTTGTGTTAAATAATGAGACGCGTCTTTTTATTTAATTTATTACCAATTTATTATTTTAAACGAGAGAACACGTCTTTTTATTTATCTATTTTCTATTAATTTAAATCATATAACTTCTTGTTGTGTTAAATAATGAGACGCGTCTTTTCATTTATCATTGTTTACTATTGGTTTAATTAACTTTCTTTTTAAGGATTGTACAAGGAAAGTAAAAGTTGAGTATTACTTTTTTTTTCAATTACAAGTAATATCCTAAAATAATTTGGTTTCTAGAAAGTATTTGGTTAAATTAAGAAAAACAGTAAATATGTTGTTTAATTCAAATTGGATTGTTATATATTTTTCACTAGTCAAACAAGTTTATTTATGGTAAAAATTATACTAGCACTAAATTAACATGTTGACGTGTATGAGTTTACAACGGGTCAAGACACAAGGTCCCTTGACAAATCTAGTAATATAAGTGATAATTTGTTTTCACATCTTTTCATTTGTCTTCTTTTGTAGTAATTTTTTAAATTTATTTATGTATAATTCATCACTATTTTAAACGAAAAAACACTTTTTTTTTTCATTTGTCTATTTTCTATTGATTCAAATCACATAACTTCTTGCCGCCTTAAATGAGGAGACGTGTGGTTTCATTTCTATTTGTTTACTATTAATTTAATTAACTTTCTTTTGGAGAAAGTATTTAGTTAAATTAAGAAAAAATAAAATATCTCATTTAATTCAAATTGAATTGTTATAGATTTTTCACAAATTAAACTGGCTTAATTATTTATGGTATTAATATTAGCACTCAATTGAGAGGTCCTAACGTACGTTATTTTAATGTTGATAGCAATGAAGAATTTTTTTAAACAAGTTTTACGAACTTATTTGTTTTTCACTTATTTATTAAAAAATCTCATTAAAATAGAAGAAAAGACATTTTTAATTTACATAATCTGCATATACGGTACACTTAATTAAAAGTCTTAATTGGTTTTTTTGTGAAGTTTAGAGTTAGAATAATTAAATTGACTTGTCGTTCATGAGAGTTAAGTTTAGGTTTAAGGTAATCAAATTGAAATATGTGCATGTTTACACATGTAACTGGTATATGGCCTTTTCTCGATAATCCTAATATTCATATCAATACAGATGATCGATTCAACAAAATTGGAGGCCTGAAGTCAAATTTTTAGAGAGAGGTCCTATATTTATTTATTTAGTTAAGAAAATCATCACATTTATTTTTAGGGATGCAACTATTTAAATTATTTAAGAGTTCTTGATTATTGGAAACTATGTCACATTTTCACCAACTTCTTCTAGATTTCTTCTTTGATGTCATTCTCATCTAACTCAACTCTATTTGTGACTTGTTTATTTGAAGAATATCCTCCCATATTTTTCGATCTAAGATTTTTATTATTTGTTAAAAATCTATCAAGGGATCCTTTTTGGAATTTATTTAAATCTTCAAGTTTTTTCTTCTTCTTTTTTCTCTCTTTTTATAAAATCGGAATCACTTTTTTAGTTAACATATTAATTGAATAAATTTTAATAATAACTAAAACAAGAATATATATATATATATCAACAATAAAAAATTTCAAGAAAAAAACTAAAAAATAAAATTAAAATAATAAAACATGGCTCTAGAATTTGATAAATTGACATAATGATATCGAAATAATGTTATGTTCTTTTAATATAATGATTTTTTATTTACTTATTGCACTTCTTAAAATGTTGAAGAAGACACCACAAAGCAGATTTTGTTCTTTTGTAACTTGTAAGTAAAAAAAAATCAAAAAGTCTTAAAGGAGTGAGCGCAATGCTCAAAATTATTGGGAGACAAATAAAGAAGTACAATTTTCCACATAAGAAAACTATTCCCAAAAAATTTCCTTTCCTCTAGAAAAGTGGAAACTAACGACACTTTGATTATTTTTTGGAAAAATTATAGAAATTTCACATTTTAGTTTACTTATTACCATTATCCCCTATAAGTTTTACAAATCTCCAAAATTCCTCAATTTCGCGAATCAAATTAGTGTATCTCGCGCATCAAATTAATGTATCAGCGGTTAAATTATTGTATCTCGCGCATCAGATTAGTGTATCATGTATAAAATGTACATCAAATTAGTGTATCATGTATAAAATGTAATGTATCTTACTTGACGATTAATGTATCTCGCGCATCAGATTAATTTATCAACGCTTATATTATTGTATATGTTTGAGGGATTTCTGTAATTATAAACTTTTAAGGGATAGATTGTAATTTTGCCTTAAAAGTATGTGATTTCTGTAATTGCCCTTTCTTTTTATTATTCTTACCCATCTTTTTAAAAAAATTAAGAAGTATTTAATTTATTTTTTAAAAATATGTATAAGCATTTTGGCCCCTAGCAATGGCTTTATGACCTAGGGTTAAGACGGTCTTGTCAACACACATGGATTAATTTTTTAGAATATACGTCAGACATATAACACATTTTTTTGAAAAGTAAACTACTTAAAAGTGAAATTGGTTAATGAAAACAAATGATATTCACAAACGAAACATCAATTTTGAAAATATAATAACGAAATTGTTGATTTATAAAATTCACTTAATGCTCATTCATATGATAAATCTAAATAATTAAAACATACAATGAAAAAAACTTCTAATAGTCTGCTTCTGATTCAACATTTTAACAAAAGTGCAATCGACTTTTTTTTAAAAAAATATGCTCATGCTCTATTTTTAAATCACCTATTCTATTGAGACATGCTACATAAACCAAGCTTCAAATGATTCAGAATCTTTGGAATCAATCTTATTTCTGGTTCCTTCCAATTGCTCCTTCAACATTAGCAGTTGGTTCAAATTTTGATATCCTTCTACATTTATATCCTCCACCCAACTACGGAGACCATTCCCATTTGGGGTTGATGAAGATTTTAACCCCGAAGATTCATCAGAAACATCAGAAGAGGAATGATGAGAATTCATCACTGGTGTTGATATTTCTGGGCGAATACAACTGGAAAAATGCCTCTTTATAACAAAGTTAACATCTCCATAAGTATAAGGCTTGTCAAGAGGTGAAAAAACAACAGAGGTAACACGAGAACTTGACAAGGACTCAAGTTCTTCAGCTTTTCTGAAAAGTCCTTTCCTTCTTTTTGAAAATGTCACCATTCTAGCAATTTGCTTTGTGATTTTCTCGATCTCTATCTTCTTCTTCCCTGTTCCCATTCTCCTTAATTCCTTGTTCTTCAAGAAGTAAGATTTGTTTTGAAATTTGGGATGCTTCTAAGGTTTGGTGGAAATGTCTATTTATAGGAAGAGATTGAAAATCAGATATCTATTAAAATTGTTTCTTTTCCATATTTGGTTTCCGAAATTCTGTGAGCATATATGGAATCTAGTTTAATTCTTTAGAAGTAAATCTTGACCTTTCATTTATTTTATGTCTAATTTTGACTTGTGAAATGTGATTATATAGTAATTGAAATTTGGGAGTAAGCAATATACCAAAAGGATCTCAAATTAGTTTATGTTAAAAATATATGAGAAAATAATCAAAATATGATTAATGCTTTATTTTAGTTTGTAAATATATTTCATTTTATTGAAATGGTCCTTATGTATAATAAAAGGTGCTTATCTTGGTTCTTAATATATTTCACCTGATTCAAATTGTTCTTAATGTATAACAAAAGATGTTCACTCTGCTCATTCAGAGTAAACCTAATAGATTTATAAAATTAACTTAAAAAGTGTTAAATTTAATTGTAAATCTCATGTGACTAACAAAATTCACCATTATTTTCTTGTTTCTTAACTCTAAAGAAAAACTTCATGGAATCTGACATCATTGTCTCTACTTTTCGAATAAAATTTACTATTTTCTCTTGCTTAAAATTTACGTATGACATTTATAAGTAAGATATAATTTTGATATATTTTAGTTTTAAGCTAGAAGAGGTCCAAGACCAATAAACATTCATTGTGAAGTAGTGTTATTTTTATATTATAAACTTGTTACACAAAAGTGTGAAATGAGGTTTTAATGACTTCAAATGGATTTCAAAATAAGATTTATTTTTGAGAAAAAAAAAGACTAATTAGTCATCTGAATTTTGATCCTCTTGTATGTACAAGTACTGCTAAACATAAAACATGTTTATGTTTGTGAAAATAAATACTTTTGATACTGAATCTACAAAACTAACATAAATTAGAGTAAAACATAAGGGAACTATTTAACTGAAGTTGAAAAAGTTAAACCTTTTATTAATGAGTTAGTAAAGAACACACAACTAATTTCACGAAATACATATTTCCTTCCCTTTAAAAATAATTTGCAGTAAAATTTATATCTTTGCTTCCTCCCCCTGTCTTTTCCCCTTTTCACTGAACAAACCAATTCACAGTTTTGTTCAACAATCTTAATGGAACTAGTCATTGCACAAATACATAAAGTAAATGATGCTTTCAACATATTAGACCTGAATGAGAAATTTCTTATTCTTAAAATCTTGAAAGTTAATTGAATTTTTATTTTTATTAAATTAAAAAGGATATATTGAAATTTTCAATTAATATTATACTTTTTTGGAGTGATTGAAATCTTTAATTGTTATTTTTTTTCTTTTTTCTAACCTTACAAATATATTGTTATAATCTTTTTTTCTAATTCTGTAAAATTATACGTAATATAATATGTAAAATATAAAATAATAATTTATAAACGTAAAATAAAACATAACATTTATTATATAAATATAAAAAATAAAATTCTTAAATAAAATTTAACCAAACTTATGAGATATGTCAATTAATTAATAAGAGATTTATTGGTAAATATGTATATATGAAGGAGAAATTTTAGTCTTGAGAAAAATAATTTTTTGTTTTTTTACTTCTATTTTTTTTTAAGCAGAAATTTTTAATTTTTTCCCAAAAATAGAAAAACTGTTTCTACTTCTATTTAAAAACATTTTTATTGATTTGCCAAAAACGAAAATTTTCAATTTTTTTTTATTTATATCAGCATTAAAATAATGTACTTTAGGACATGTCAATTGAGTGTTAATATAATTTAACCATAAATAACTAAGCCAGTTTGATTTGTGAAAAATCTATAACAATCCAATTTGAATTAAATGACATATTTTACTTTTTCTTAATTTAACTAAATACTTTCTAGAAACTAAATTACTTTAGAAAATTACTCGTAATTAGAAAAACCTTTCACTTTCTTGGTACAATCCTCAACAAGAAAGTTAATTAAATTATTAGTAAACAAATAGAAATGAAAAGACACATCTCCTCGCTTAAGGCGGTAAGAAGTTATGTGATTTGAATCAATATAATATAGACAAATGAAAAAAAAAAAATTCGTTTAAAATCGTGATGAATTATACATAAATAAATTAAAAATTACTAAAAAAAAAAGACATGAAAAATACGTCTTTTCGTTTAAGATGGTACTAATAAGCTATACACAAATAAATTTTAGAAAAATATTTTTTTAAAAAAAAAATAGGTTCTTCGTGATGGTTGATATGAAACTGTTATGAAAAAAATATAATTAGTATGGTAAAATAAAATAAGACATGAAAACTAATTAACACATATATTACTAGTTTTGTCAAGAGACATGGTCTATTGACCATTGGTAAACTCATACAAGACAACATGTTAACTGTTAATTGAGTGCTAATATAATTATTAGAATAAGTAATTAAGTTGATTTGACTAGTGAAAAATATATAACATCCAATTTGAATTAAACAACATAATTTACATTTTTTTCTTAGTTTAACCAAATACTTTCTTGGAACCAAATTACTTTAGGATATTACTTATAATTAGAAAAAAAAACAATACTCAACTTTTACTTTCCATGAAAAACCCTTAAAAATAAAGTTAATTAAATCAATAGAAAACAAATATAAATGAAAAAAACACGTCTCTTCATTTAAGACATCAAGAAGTTATATGATTTAAATTAATAGAAAATAGACAAAATGAAAAGGCGTGTTTTCTCGTTTAAAATAATGAATTGATAATAAATTATATGAAGATAAATTTTTTTAAAATTATAATGCAAAAAAGACAGATAAAAGATGTGCAGTCATTAAAAAATGCATCTTTTCATTTAAGCCGGTGATAAATTATATACAAATAAATTTAAAAAATTACCCCCAGTACCAAAAAATTATATGAAAATACACAATTTTCATTAGCTTATACACAAATAAATTAGAAAATAATTATGAAAAAAGTAAGATAATTGCAATAAATGACATGAACTGTTATGGAAAAAAATAATTAATATGATAAAAATAAAACAGGACATGGAAACTAATAAAAATTTTTTAACTAAATTAAATATTAGAGTAAAAATTAATAAATATTTTAGAATAAATAGTTAAAATAGTTTGTCTCTATAAAATAATCTTAATATTAAAAATATATTAATAGTTGACCTTTTTCATAATTTGACTCAAAGATCAACCAAACGCAATTTGTTTATAACAAATACTTTTCAGATGAATCAGCCAAACACAAATTGTTTTTTTCGAAAGCACTTTTTTGAAAAGACATTTTTAAAAAAGTGCTTTTGAAGTCGTTTTTAGCAGCAACACCAAACATATTATTATTTATTAACAAAATATAATCAAAATAGAAGAAAACACATTTTTAATTTACAAAAAGCATATACGCTATAACTTAATTAGAAGTCCTAATTAGTTTTGTTTGTGAGGGTTAATTTTAGAGTTTTAGAATATTAAATTGACTTTTCTTTCGTGAGAGCTAAGTTAGGGTTAGGGTAATCAAATTGACATATGTGCATGTTTACACATATAACTTGTATAAGGTCTTTTTTTCAATAATTCTAATATCTATATCAACACACGTTCATATCAACATACATGGACTAATTTTTCAAGATATACGTCAGACATATAACACATTTCTTTGAAAAGTAAACTACTTAACAGTGAAATTGATAAGCAAAAACAAATGATATTCACAAACGAAACATCAATATTGAAAATACAATAACGAAATAGTTTTATAAAACTCACTCAATGCTCATTCATATGATAAATTTAAATAATTAAAACATATAATGGAAAAAACTTCTAATAGTCTGCTTTTGATTCTGAACTGCATTTTAACAGTAGTTCAATCGATTTTAAAAAAAAAAAACATTCTCATGCTCTATTATTAGACCACTAATTCTATTGAGACATGCTACATAAACAAAGCTTCAAATGATTCAGAATCATTGACAACAATCTTCTTTCTGGTTCCATCCAATTGCTCCTTCAACATTAACAATTGATTCAAATTTTGACATCCTTCCACATCTATATGCTCCACCCAACCACGGAGACCATTCCCCTTTGGGGTCGATGATGATTTTGACCCCGAAGATTAGCCAGAAACATCATAAGAGGAATGAGGAGAATTCATCACTGATGTTGATATTTCTGAGCGATTACAGCTAGAAAAATGCTTTTTTATAACAGAGTTAACATCTCCATAAGTATAAGGAATGTCAGAAGGTGAAAAAACAACGGAGATAACACTAGAACTTGTCAAGGATTCAAGTTCTTCAGCTTTTCTGAAAAGTCCTTTCTTTCTTTTTGAAAATGTCGCCATTCTAGCCAATTTTTTTGTGATTTTCTCAATTTCTATCTTCTTCTTCCCTGTTCCCATTCTGCTTAAATTCCTTGTTCTTCAAGAAGTAAGATTTGTTTTGAAATTTGGGATACTTTTAAGGTTTGGTGAAATGTTAATTTATAGGGAGAGATTGAAAATCACATATCTATTAAAAAAATCTTTTCTATATTTTGTTTCCAAAATTTTGTGGGCATATATGGAATGTAATTTAATTCTTTAGAAGGAAATCTTGACTGATCATTTATTTTGTGTCAAAGTTTGACTTGTGAATTGTGATTATATAGTAATTGAAATTTGGAAGTAAGCAACATACCAAAAGGATCTCATAGTTTATGTTTAAAAAATAGGAGAAAATATGAATAATGCGTTATTTTGGTTTATAAATATATTTCATTTTATTGAAATGGTCCTTATGTGTAATAAAAGGTGTTTATTTTGATTTCTTAATATATTTCACCTGATTCAAATTGTTCT
>JAJOOR010010468.1:0-32973 GCA_036250505.1 Solanum acaule | reverse complement strand
ATATATATATATTGATGCTAATTTTTATTTTTAATATGCAGAGCAGTATAATCCGTATGAGAATGAGAATCTAGATAGTTCGGTCCAATTGACACCTGAAATGTCCACTCAAATTTGGACTATAAAAAGTGGTAGGGGGACACACAAGGGTAGAGTCTTTGGTCAAGGCTCTCGATACGATGTACGGCGACTCTAGTCAGACATAGAAGGTATTGGATCGTCATGTAAAGCCAAGACACTTGACAGTTGTTACACCCCGTACGAAACTAGTAAGACCTAGCTAAGGCTTGACTGAATCTAGTAGGTTTACCTAGACTCACATGTTATTTTATGGTTGGAAACATGTTTAAATGATGAAAATGGCTATTGAAGTTAGTTTGGTGACTTTAGAGGTCAAACGTCAAGAAACGACCATGATGCCCGAAAACTGGTCTTTGGTGCTAGTGTCTCGTCGTGGTGTTTGGTGTGTTGTTTGAGGTCTAAAACCAATATGAGTGACTCTTATTCATATATGGACATGTTTAGGGTCCAAACGACCTGGTACGACCCCCCAAGGACAACCCAAGGGGTCCTTGAGGAGGACCCAACCTTTGGCAAAATGCTATAAAAAACAGCTTGACCCACGAAGGCCATTGATGAGACGTCAATTGATCCACGACCCATGGAGTGAGGTCGTGGATCAGGCCTGCAACTTAACTTGGTTACCTGCAACAGGGAAGCCCTAGTCACAAACCACGAAGGAAGTCCACGCTACGTGAACCCACCAACGGTTCGTGGATAGATTTTCCGTAGGTGCTGCCAATTTCCATCCCTCTTGTTGTAGGTTGGTGATTTGGAGTTTAGATTGGTTAATTAATTAAGTGTTTATGGGGTTGGTTAGTTTGTTGATTAATCACCTTAATAGGCTAGCAAGACCCTAAGCTAAGTCATGAAATAACTTAGAACCAATCCCCCAAAATAGTCCCCCTATGCTGCCTTGGTAGTTTTGCTTCCTTACCTTGGTGGTGATCCACGGAGCCATTCCACCCCCCGTGGACCAAACCACGGTCCGTGGATGGACCTCTTGAGTCCATACGTAGTTTTCTTAGGGGCCTGCAGCATTTAGAGCCACAGTCCCAAACCACGGAAGCCAACCACGGCCAGTGGACTGACCAACGGTCCGTAGAAGGCTAGCCGTGGATGGGAACTGTTTTGATAGTTTTTACTTAAGTTGAGGGTTAGTGTTTTAGTTAGTTAATTAAGAGGGGGTTAAGGGAGGTCGGTTAGGTGGTTAATTAATGGACTATATAAGCTTATAGGACCCTAAAATAATCCATTAATTCACCACAAGTCAAGACCCCAAAACATAACCCAATTCTTTTTCCTCCCAAAATTCTCTCTTTGAAAGCTCTCTCAACTCAAGATTCCATTGAAGAACTTGGAAGGAGCTTAGAAAGGGATTGTAGATGGGAGGTTTCACACGAAATTCATAGGGTTTAACTAAGGTATGATTGCTCTTCACTCTTGGGATCCCTTTCCCCAAGAAGTCCTTCCAAAGATGGTTTTCAAAATCCTCCAAATTGTAGATTTCAATCCAAAAATGTGGGTCTTCTTTCTAAATGTTGAATTGTTGTTATAAACTAATTTTTATTGATGATATATGAACAATTATGGATGAATTCATGTAGTGTTGGTGATTTGTGAAGAATCCCCCATGAGACCCATGTTTCCTCTTCTTTCTCTAATTCTAACCCTAGTTTGTGTTGAATAGTGATTGAAGGTTATGAATTGAATGTGATGCTATGTAATTCATGTTTGTATGATGAGATTACCCTAAATTAAGTATGATTATTATGGAATTAGGGTTAAGTCTTGAATGGGGCCTTGAAGGCTATAAGGAGATGATATCAATGTGATTCTTTATATATTGCTGAGTGTACTTGCTTAATTCATGTATGATGAAGTTGGATGATGGTTCCATCTTCTCTATAACCCTAGTTGGTAATTGAGCATGTTATGATGAGATGCAATGCAAGTATGAATGTTGTGAGATGTTGGTATTATTGTTGTTATGTTGAATTGAAGGTAATTCTTGTTAACACAATATGAACATGCTATGAGTAAAGGTGTTTTATGTGAAAGGCTTTCTCACACAAGTACACACACATGAATGAATTAAGCTATTGCTAATGTAATGAATGTGAGTCTCTTGAAAGGTTTCCTCAATTGTACTCTAAGCTAGTCTATGTTATGATGGTATGATGTAAATGGAATTCATTATTGTATTATGATGTTGCTCTATATGATGAATGATTACCAATGAATTAGGGTTGAATCTTGATGTGATCCTTGAAGGTTATGAATGATGATTGTCAAATTGATGAATGTTCATATATTGAATTGTTGATCCACTTATGGTGGGGGTGCTACTTGATTATGAATTGTAGTGAGTGAGTTATATTTCCTCTTCCCTACAACCCCAAGTGTTGACAAGTATGCTATGATATGAACATGAATGTTAAGCTATGATTATGGTAGTGTTGGTACGATGAATATAAGGTAAATCTCATGAACACTATATGACTATGTTATGAATGAACATTATTATATGTTGATGGTTCTACGATGAAAAGTTATTCTCATCTTAGAACTTGTGAGCTATATGATGAATGATGGGTTGAATCCCTAATGCACTCCTTATTGAATTAATGCGTAAGTAAATACCTAATACTACTTTAAAAGGGAATTGTACTTAGCACCGAGTGAACATGAATATGAGATGGAAGCTTTTACGTTTAGCAAGTCGGGCTTCCCATATTGGTTCTTTTTAAGTTTAGCAAGTCCGGGTTCCCAATATATATGCTGTCTCATGAGATGGAAACCTTCTACGTTTAGCAAGTCCGGGTTTCTAGTAGCAATCTCCTTGTTCCTTAACTATGTGCCCCCATAGGACTCTTAGCTAGTGGATCCACCTAGATGCTATAATGACTTTCATGCCCTACCTTGGCAAGTAGGACACTCTCTTTTCGGTGTGGGAGGTAGACACCGGATTCCATGTAGCTCTCATGGTTTATGTCGGCTATGGCGAAGTTTCCTAAATGCTTAAAATATGAATGAAGATAAGGACATGAACTCTAGCTAGGCTACTTGGAGAATACTACTTATTGTAGGTAATGAATTGGGACGTTGCCTATGCATTTCACAAGTGGGTTTTAAGAGGGGTTCTAGTGTGAATTCTTCATGCATGGTTACTTATGAATGATGTTATGGTTATTTTGCTTATCATGATGATTAATGAAGTATGTGACTATGCTTATGATTTCTTGATGGTTTACTTAGTGTATATGGGGGTATGGGACTTTATATGTACGTTGCACTAGTAGGGTTGAAAAATGGGTTATGGGTGGTGTCTTATGGAGTGATGTTAAAAAATGAAAAGTATGTTAAGGTTGGCTTCACTTATTGTAAGATATGAATGATGATTATGCATGTGAACTTCACTTATGACTTCTTTATGAATTAGCATAGTATATGTGGGGGTATGGGCCTCCATGTGTACATTGCACAAGTGAGTTCATGAAGGAGTTATGAAGATGGTTTACCTATGATATGGACTATTTGAATTATGACTAAGATGTATGATATGAACATGTTGCATGAACTATGCCTTAATGGTGTTGTTCTATCTTATTATGAAGATTACGAATAATCCATGTTTTAATTGTATTATGTTAATGATTGACTTTTCTTGATATGAACTAATGTTTGTGAATGTCACCTTACTATGTATATGACCTATTGATAAGACTAATGTATGATAAGTATGAGCATAGTGATCCAAAGGTAATACTTAGTGCAGGTAGGACTATGGGCCCTACCTATGCGTTGCACAAGTAGAAGCTAGGGTTACTTATGTGATTACTCTATTATGATGAAATGACTTTGATATTGGCTATGCATGAGTATTATGTCTTGTAATGAGTGATATATGCATTATTACTATGTTTGGAAACTATGCTTTGTTGATGTGTTACCCTTGTATTTGATAAATTATATGTGAGTTCTTAATGACTTATGTTCTCCAACTCTTCTAAAGAATGGTGTTCAAATGTGCATAAATCATGGTTTCAACTAAATGTCCCTTTAAGTATGTTTTAATGGTTTTACTTGCATGGCTTCCATACTTAGTACGCGTGTTATACTAACCCATATTTCTTCTACATTTTTACAAAGTGTAGGGTTTGGTGATGTGATGTCTTATGTTTGGAAGTTAGGTTTCTAAGGAGCTTGGGAATGAAGACTTGGGGAGTCTTCATAGTTTTGAGGATGAACCTACCTAGTACACTTATGTCATTATGTCTTTATGTTTTATGTCTTTAGACTTGTGTAAGGGCCGTGTCCCTAGTAATTATTATGTAAGGGTCATGTCCCTAAGTTGTTATGAAAGAGTTGTTATTCTAAAAGTTATAGATGGTTTGAGACATAGTGTCATAGTTTCTCTTATTTTTTAAAGTCTTCGATTGCAAAGGAAAGTTTTAAATTTTCTGCTATTTTCATATGCTTTATTGTTAATGATATGCTAAGGGCTTGTATAAGACCTCCGAGAGGTCGAGTACGCTGTGTTACGACTAGGGGGTGCCCTCGGGTCGTGAAAAACTTGGTATTAGAGTATAAGGTTTTGAAATTGTTTTAGGATGTCTCAAACCACGTCTAGTACAGTCTTGTTCATCGGTGTGAGTAGCGACACATCTATGAGTGAGAGGCTATAGGACGTTAGGAAACTTCACTTCTTCATTCTCTAAGTCGTGCCATAGATCTATAAGATCTCTCTCTTATTCCTTGTCTTATGGTCTTTAAAGTAGGACCACTTGAAGGGTTCTTGCTAGAAGGAGCGAGGGAAAAAGGTTGGTTGTGATGCCAATTATGGCTATGTGACTTTTGAACTTTGATGTAATAGATTGTGAAGTTGTATTTAGTGTGATTAATGCTTCATAATTGCCTTTGTGTTGGTTAGAAGAACTTGTGTAGGCTTACTCCTAAGGGGGAGATAGTGTGCCTACCTAGCAAGGTAATTATGAGGTCATGTTTTGCTTATGTTGTGTTTGAAAGTTGACTTTGAGGTTGCATGTACCACCTAGTTGAGGTAAGGAAGAAGAGTGTAGGTGTTGACCAACTTCAAAAAGAGTTAGTTGTCTTTTAAGATTGATCTTAAGTATAGTTATTTAAGTAGGGACATATGTGGTGGATTGGTATAACCCAACTTAACCATGATGAGGGTTATGATGTGATGGGCTTTGAGGAAGAGTGGTGCCTAGAGTTGTTGAGTAAGTAAACTCCTTTAAAGGAGGGTAGAAGTGAAATCATCAATGGTTTAGAATCATATTGTGTAAGGAGTGTGAAGATTTAGCTATGACTTGCTCCGACCTTAGAATTTAAGGGAATGATGTTGTGAAGAGTTGTCTAGGCTTACCCCAAGTGAGGGATAATGTGCTTAGATGGTAAGGTCTTTGAGTGTCCTTGATGTTCATGAATTAGGCTTGCTTGAAGATTCCCCACTTATGGAATCATTTTGGGTGATGGATATGAGAAGTTGAGTGTTCTAGATGTTCATGTTTTGATATACTTGAAATCCTCACCTTATGTGGTTTAGTGAGTTTGAGAAACTTAGAACCGGAGTGGTAGACTGATATGAAACCTTGAGTGATATCCTAGTGAAGGCCTTAGAAAGGGATGCCACTAGGGTTGACTTGGAAGACTTTTTGGATAGAGGTACCGATATGTTGGAAATTTCATGTGAGAGTAAGTGCTATGTTGTGTTCCAGTATTACCTTATCTAGTATGATGCCCTATGAGGCTATGAGGCTTAGAATTCTCCGAATGAGTTAATAGAACTTTTTTTCAGATTTTACCCTGGTCAATGGTTTGGGGTTAGTAAGAAGGGTTTATGGAAGATGTCCCTTTACCTTGTTCCCTAGAAATACTCTTGTTGACTTGGTGGAACTCGGCAAGTTAGACCTTGATGTGACTCTTAGTATGGATGGGTTGCATACTTGGTGTGTTTTTATTGGTGATAGGGCTCGGATAGTTAGAAGAACATGGGACTCTTGAGTATGTATTAGTTTTCACCTTTTGAGTAAGATGACATTTGAGTGCAATTTCTACCTATTTTGGATTTAGTACTTATTGGGTCATATGAATGTGGAATTGCTAGATGTTGAGGACCACACACTTTTGCAAGGATGGTAAAAATGTGAGTTTGGTTATGTCTTTAGGAGTTCTTGAAAGAAGTTTTCTTGAGGGTTGTAGGAGGGGTGGTGTGCTTAGAAAGCATGACTTGTTGAAATCCCAACATCCTCATCTCTTTCTTCCATTCCTATTCTAGCTAGAGACCTAGAGTTCCTAGTTGGGCTTATGATTTGTTTTAGGAGACATGTGGGACTTAGGCGTTCTCATGATCTCCTTGTGATAAATGTGTTCTTGAGAATTCATGTTTTGAGATAAAGTGAGTTTTCATGTCTCATGACCCTCATGTGGATAGGCAATTTGAGTAAGAAACCTATGTGATTCATGAGGTGAATGGTTTAAATGCGCTTTTTAAGAAGTAATTGCATAGTGGCTTAGGTTGATCTAATAGGTGTGATTTGAGTTGGAGAATGAAAATTCCTCCAATGAAATGAAATATGTCTAAGTTGCATGCATATTGAGGTTGTAGAGGTAGTCCCTATTTTCTCATGTTGTATGAGGTGTGTTTTAAATGGAGATTTTCTCCTAAGTTTGGCATTGAGTGTAATATGGCTACTTGACTTAATGATGTGAATTATTGAACATACTTGAATGTGTTCTTATGAAATGGCATGTTAGCTCCTTATGTGGTGTTGAACTTGCTTAGAGAGTGGGGGAGGTAGTTCCTCCCATGTTTATGTGAATTAATGAGGTTTGTGCATTTCCATAAAGAAAAAAAACTTGTGATTTTGAATAGAAATGAGTTTGTGTGAAGTTGTTTCCCTCATGTTGTAGTGCATTGGTTATAAGTGATCTATTGTACTTCATGAAAATGAGTTATGAGCATGTCTTAGTAAGGAGTTGAGAAGTTCCTCCTTGAAAGAGTGCTATTGAACATGGAAACTTGCATATGAGTGTTAATATGGCATGTGAGTATGTTATGACTTGGAGAAGGAAGTACCTCCTTGAACATAACTAAACATGATAATGTCATGCATGAAGAGTGATAGACGTAGTTCCTACTTTCTTATAATTGCATTGACTATGTTTAAATTGGAGTTTAAGTTGTACATCACTTTGATGACTACATGCTTGTTGGGCTGCTAGTTGAGTTTTGATTTCCTTAAGATGTTTTAAGTGTCATTCGGGGACGAATGTTTCCAAGGAGGGGATATTGTTACACCCTGTACGAAACTAGTAAGACCTAGCTAAGGCTTGACTGAATCTAGTAGGTTGACCTAGAGCCTCACATGTTAGTTTATGGTTGGAAACATGTTTAAACGATGAAAAATGGCTATTGAAGTTAGTTTGGTGACTTTAGAGGTCAAACGTCAAGAAACGACCACGACGCCCGTAAACTAGTCTTTGGTGCTAGTGTGGGTGCTAGTGTCTTGTTGTGGTGTTTGGTGTGTTGTTTGAGGTCTAAAACCCATAGGATTGACTCTTATTCATAGATGGACATGTTTAGGGTCCAAACGACCGGGTACGACCCCCAAGGACCACCCAAGTGGTCCTTGAGGAGGACCCAACCTTTGGCCAAAAGCTGTCAAAAACAGATTGACCCACGAAAGCCATTGACGAGGCGTCAATTAATCCACGACCCGTGGAGTGAGGTCGTGTATCAGGCCTGCAACTTGAATTGGTTCCCTGCAACAGGGAAGCCCCAGTCACAAACCACGAAGGCAGTCCACACCACGTGAACCCACCAACGGTTCGTGGATAGCATTTCCGTAGGTGCTGCCAATTTCCATCCCTCTAGTTCTAGGTTGATGATTTGGAGTTAAGATTGGTTAATAAATTAAGTACTTATGGGGTTGGTTAGTTAGTTGATTAATCACCTTAATAGACTAGCAAGACCCTAAGCTAAGTCATGAAATCACTTAGAACCAAGCCCAAAAAACAGTCCCCCTATGCTGCCTTGGCAGTTTTGCTTCCTCACCTTGGTGGTGATCCATGGAGCCATTCCATCCCCCGTGGACCAAACCATGGTCCGTGGATGGACCTCGTGAGTCCATACTTAGTTTTCATAGGGGCCTGCAGCATTTAGAGACACAGTCCCAAACCATGGAAGCCAACCACGGCTAGTGGACTGACCAACGGTCCGTGGAAGGCTAGCCGTGGATGGGAACTGTTTTGACAGTTTTTACTTAAGTTGAGGGTTAATCTTTTAGTTAGTTAATTAAGAGGGGGTTAAGGGAGGTCGGTTAGGTGGTTAATTAATGGACTATATAAGCTTAAAGGACCCTAAACTAATCCATTAATTCATCACAAGTCAAGAACCCCACCCCAAAACATAACCCAATTTTTTTCCCTCCCAAAATTCTCTCTCTGAAAGCTTTCTCAACTCAAGACTCCATTGAAGAACTTGGAAAGAGCTTAGAAAGGGATTGTAGATGGGAGGTTTCACACGAAATTCATAGGGTTTAACTAAGGTATGGCTGCTCTTCACTCTTGGGATCCCTTTCCCCAAGAGGTCCTTCCAAAGATGGTTTTTAAAATCCCCCAAATTGTAGATTTCAATCCAAAAACTTGGGTCTTCTTTCTAAATGTTGAATTGTTGTTATAAACTGATTTTTATTGATGATATATGAACAATTATGGATGAATTCATGTAGTGTTGGTGATTTTTGAAGAATCCCCCATGAGACCCATGTTTCCCCTTCTTTCTCCAATTTTAACCCTAGTTGTGTTGAATAGTGATTGAAGGTTATGAATTGAATGTGATGCTATGTAATTCATGTTTGTATAATGAGATTACCCTAAATTATGTATGATTACTATGGAATTAGGGTTAAGTCTTGAATGGGGCCTTGAAGGCTATGAGGAGTTGATATCAATATGATTCTTTATGTATTGTTGAATGTACTTGCTTAATTCATGTATTATGAAGTTGGATGGTGGTTACCTCTTCCCTCTAACCTTAGTTGGTAATTGAGAATGTTATGATGAGATGCAATGCAAGTATGAATGTTGTGAGATGTTGGTATTATTGTTGTTATGTTGAATTAAAGGTAATTCTTGTTAACACAATATGAACATGCTATGAGTAAAGGTTTTTTTTATGTGAAAGGCTTTCTCACACATGTACACACACACATGAATGAGTGAAGCTATTGCTAATGTAATGAATGCGAGTATCTTGAAAGGTTTCCTTAATTGTACTCTAAACTAGTCTATATTATGATGGTATGATGTAAATGGAATTCATTATTGTATTATGATGTTGCTCTATGTGATGAATGATTACCAATGAATTAGGGTTGAATCTGAATGTGATCCTTGAAGGTTATGAATGAAGATTGTAAAATTGATGAATGTTCATATATTGATTTGTTGAGCCACATATGGTGGAGGTGCTACTTGATTATGAATTGTAGTGAGTGAGTTATGTTTCCTCTTCCCTACAACCCTAAGTGTTGACAAGTATGCTATGATACGAACATGAATGTTAAGCTATGATTATGGTAGTGTTGGTATGTTGAATAGAAGGTAAATCTCATGAACACTATATGACTATGTTATGAATGAACATTATTATATGTTGATGGTTCTACGATGAAAAGTTATTCTCATCTTAGAACTTGTGAGCTATTTGATGAATGATGGGTTGAATCCCTAATGCACTCCTTATTGAATTAATGTGTAAGTAAAGTCCTAATACTACTTTAAAAGGGAATTGTGCTTAGCACCGAGTGAACATGAATATGAGATGGAAGCTTTTAAGTTTAGCAAGTCCAGCTTCCCATATGGGTTCCATTTACGTTTAGCAAGTCTGGGTTCCCAATATATATGTTGTCTCATGAGATGGAAACCTTCTACGTTTAGCAAGTCCGAGATTCTAGTAGCAATCTCCTTGTTCCTTAACTATGTACCCCCATAGGACTTTTAGCTAGTGGATCCACCTAGATGCTATAATGACTTTCATGCCCTACCTTGGCAAGTAGGACACTCTCTTTTTGGTGTGGGAAGTATACACCGGATTCCATGTAGCTCTCATGGTCTATGTCGGTTATCGCAAAGTTTTCCAAATGCTTAAAATATGAATGAAGATAAGGACATGAAATCTATCTAGGCTACTTGGAGGATACTACTTAGTGTAGGTAATGGAATGGGACGTTGCCTATGCATTGCACAAGTGGGTCTTAAGAGGTGTTCTAGTGTGAGTTCTTCATGCATGGTTACTTATGAATGATGTTATGGTTAGTTTGCTTATCATGATGATTAATGAAGTATGCGACTATGCTTATGACTTCTTGATGGTTTACTTAGTATATATGGGGGTATGGGACTTTATATGTACATTGCACTAGTAGGGTTGAAATGGGGGTTATGGGTGGTGTCTTATGGAGTGATGTTAAAAGATGAAAAGCATGTTAAGGTTAGCTTCGCTTATTGTAAGATATGAATGATGATTATGCATGTGAACTTCACTTATGACTTCTTTATGAATTAGCATAATATATGTGGGGGTATGGACCTCCATGTGTACATTGCACAAGTGAGTTCATGAAGGAGTTGTGAAGATGGTTTACCTATGATATGGACTATTTGAATTATGACTAAGATGTATGATATGAACATGTTGCATGAACTATGCCTTAATGGTGTTGTTCTATCTTATTATGAAGATTATGAATAATACATGCTTTAATTGTATTATGTTAATGATTGACTTTTATTGATATGAACTAATGTTTGTGAATGTCACCTTACTATGTATATGACCAATGGATAAAACTATTGTATGATAAGTATGAGCATAGTGATCCAAAGGTAATACTTAGTGCAGGTAGGACTATGGGCCCTACCTATGCGTTGCACAAGTAGAACCTAAGGTTACTTATGTGATTACTCTATTATGATGCAATGACCTTGATATTGACTATGCATGCGTATTATGTCTTGTAATGAGTGATATATGCATTATGACTATGTTTGGAAACTATGCTTTGTTGATGTGTTACCCTTGTATTTGATAAACTATATGTGAGTTTTTAATGACTTATGTTCTCCAACTCTTCTAAAGAATGGTGTTCAAAAGTGCATAAATCATGGTTTCAACTAAATGTCCCTTTAAGCATGTTTTAATGGTTTTACTTGCACGACCTCCATACTTAGTACGTGTGTTGTACTAACTTATATTTCTTCTACATTTTTACAAAGTTTAGGGTTTGGTGATGTGATGTCTTATGCTTGGAAGTTAGGTTTCTAAGGAGCTTGGGAATAAAGACTTGGGGAGTCCTCATAGTTTTGAGGATGAACCTACCTCGTACACTTATGTCATTATGTCTTTAGACTTGTGTAAGGGTCATGTCCCTAGTAATTATTATGTAAGGGCCGTGTCCCTAAGTTGTTATGAAAGAGTTGTTATTCTAAATGTTATAGATGGTTTGAGACTTAGTGTCATAGTTTCTCTTATTTTATAATGTCTTAAGACTGTAAAGAGAAGTTTTAAATTTTCCGCTATTTTCATATGCTTTAATGTTCATGATATGCTAAGGGCTTGTATAAGACCTCCGAGAGGTCGAGTACGCCGTATTACGACTAGGGGGTGCTCTCGGGTCATGATTACGGTGTTCAAATTGCTTCTATGTCGAATCGATAGAAAAACTTACAGCAGCACTGATAAAGTTGGAGCGAAGAAGAGTAGTTGAACAAGAAAGCATGAGTGGGACCATTCAACAAATCAAAAAACAAGTACCGAATCTCGCTTGTTGGCCTGCTACAACATCTCATGCCCATGATATCGAAGATGAGAGTGATGATGAGGAAGAGGATTTCATACACTACACCCCTTAGACATCTAATCTTTATTTTATGCACTTTTTAAAATTTTGAAAGACTTTATAAATCTTTAAATTGTGTTTTAGGTATTTTTAAAGGTTAATTTAAGTTTGTAGTTTTATATTTTGTTTATTATGTATATTGCGTGATTGAGCTGAATTGATTTGAATTGAATTGAATTTGCAAGTGGGCAGTGGAAACTATCCGGTTTTTGCTGTAAAATAAATGCATAAAAAGCGATGGACAGGGTGGTTTTATCCGTCACTTTTCTGTATTTTTTTTAAAAAAACCCAAAAAAGTGACGGACAGAGTCCTTTAGTCTGTCGCTTTTCTGGGTGTTTCAAAATTTAATTTCCAGAAAAGTGACGGGCTATGTCGCTTTGGCCGTCACTTTACAAGATTTTTAAAAGGTGTTCAGGGTCATCAACAAGCGCTCTATTGATACCACTTGTAGTTCGAGTTAACTTTGGTGAGCCTCGCTTCTGGAGTGTTCCACATCTACTTTTCAGTTTTAGAATGTCGTGGGTCTTGTCTCGACTTCCATCATAGTTATTAGAGGACTCATAGACAGTAGTTTTGAAGAGTCTTTTCCCTATCTTCTTTTATGATGTTTTGAGACCTGAAGTAAACCGTTTATGTTTAAGTATATACTTTCAGACCTCTATTGATTTGGTCTATTATTGAGATCCTATGAGTAAATTCTTGTATTTGAGTTCTTATGTTGTTGAGTAAGTCTTCTGCTGAGTATTGAGCCAGGCCAAGAGTTCACTTAGGGACCAAAAATAGTTCTCGAGTGTCGGCCACATCCAGGTTGTAGGTTCGGAGCGTGACATACTTGGTATTAGAGCACAGAATTCAAGAGTCCTAGGGTGTCTATGAAGCTATTTCTGTAGAGTCCTATTTATGAGTGTGAAGCGTGCCACATCTATAATTAGGAGGCTACAAAATTTAGGAAACAATTACCTTCCTTCTTACTCTTTTCGTGTGATAGAGTTCAACTCTATAAAAGTCTCTTTCTAATTCGTGCTTGTGTGTATCTTTTCAGATCATGCCTCCACGAAGAAGAGCTTTTCAAGTTCGTCCTGTTAGGAGAAATGTTGATCCCAAGGATCAAGGGGTTCCCCATGCACCAGAAGTGCAACCCCCTCAAGGAGCGGTCACCGGTGCTGAGTTCTGAAATGCTATTCGGATGTTGAGTCAAGTTGGTCAACAGAGAGGGGTTTGACAGGATGTGGCTGATACATCCAAGATCCGTGAGTTCTTGAGGATGAATCCTCCAGAATTCACCGGTTCAAGTGTCACTTAGGATTTGGAAAACTTTGTGGAAGACCTGCAAAAGGTATTAGAGGTTATGCACATTGCTGATGTTGACCGTGTGGAGTTAGTTGAATACCAATTGAAGGGTGTTGCTAGAATTTGTATGTCCAATGGAAAAAGAGCAGGATGAAGGGGCACCAATTGTGAGTTGGGCTGTGTTTGAAAGTGCCTTCATGGGGAGTTTCTTTCTCTGTGTGCTGAGAGAGGCAAAGGTAAGAGAATTTCTCACTCTTAAGAAGAAGTCCATGAGTGTGCATGAGTACAACCTCAAGTTCACTCAACTGTCCCGCTATGCTCAGGAGATGGTTGTTGATATGAGGAGCAGGATATGTCTATTTGTGTCTGGACTGTCCCGCTTGTCAAGTAAAGAGGGTAACGCTGCCATGCTGATAGGGGACATGGACATAGCAAGGCTTATGATCCATGTGCAATAGGTTGAGGAAGATAAGTTGGAAGATAGAGAGGAGTTTCGTAGTAAAAGGGCCAAGACAACATATACTGAATCTGGACAGCAGAAGGCTGGAAATGCGAACTGGTCATCTTTCCAACAAAGGCCAACTGGGCCTGCACCATCCTCAGCTAATGCACCTTCACCAAAGAACAGAGGTGAGTTCAAGAATCACAATACGCAGAATTCCAGAGCTCGACCTACTCAATCTCAGTGTGGCACAATGGGCCAATTTGACTCCTACTTGTTCTAAGTGCGGTAGGAACCACCCAGAAGCGTGTCGTGATGGCTCCACGGGCTGTTCAAGTGCGGTCAGATAGGTCACTTCATGAGAGAGTGCCCTAAGAACATGCAATGTAATGGTAATGGGGGCAATAAAGTCCAATCTTCTTCAGCGGCTCCCCCAGACAGAGCTGCACCTAGAGGAGCTACTTCAGGGACAGACAGAGGAGCAAACCATTTGTATGCTATCACCAATCGTTAAGAGCAGGAGAATTTGCCAAATGTTGTCACTGGTATGGCCAGAGTCTTTACTTTTGATGTATACACATTACTTGATCCAGGTGCGAGTCTATCTTTTGTGATTCTGTATATTGCTATGAGGTTCGATATTCTTCTTGAATAACTTCTTGAGCCCTTAAGTGTTTCCACACCTGTTGGTGAGTCTATTCTAGCTAAGAGAGTTTATCGTGACTGTGTCATCTATGTCAATCACAAGGACACCATTGCTGACTAAGTCGAGTTAGACACGGTGGACTTTGATGTTATTCTAGGTATGGACTGATTTCATGCTTGTTATGCCTCAATTTATTGTAGAATTTGATTAGTTAAGTTCCAGTTTCCTAATGAGCCAGTTCTAGAGTGGAGGAGTAGTTCAGAATTGCCTAAGGGTCATTTCATTTCGTACCTTAAGTCCAGAAAGTTAGTCTCTAAGGGGTGCATCTATCACTTAGTTTGAGTTAATGACTCTTAGTGTTGAGACACCGTCTATTCAGTCAGTTCCAGTTGTGAGTCAGTTTCCAAAGGTCTTTCCAGATGATCTTCCTGGAGTCCCTCCTAAGAGAGAAATCAATTTCGACATAGATATTCTTCCTCATACTTGACCCATCTCTATTCTGCCATATAGAATAGCTCCAGCTGAGTTGAAAGACTTAGAAGAGCAGTTGAAAGATCTCCTTGATAAGGGTTTTATTTGACCTAGTGTCTCACCTTGGGGCTCTCCGGTCTTATTTGTGAGGAAGAAAGATGGTTCTCTTAGGATGTGTATTGATTACCGCTAGTTGAACAAATTCACCATAAAGTATCCCTTCCAAGAATTGATGATCTTTTTGATCAACTTCAGGGTGCCACTTGTTTTTCTAAGATAGACCTCAGATCTGTCTATCATTAGTTGAGAGTAAGGAAAAGTGAAATCCCGAAGACAGTATTCAGGACCCATTATGGTCATTATGAGTTTCTTGTTATGTGATTTGGCTTGACTAATGCTCCTACAACATTCATAGATCTTATGAACAGAGTGTTTAAGCCATATCTTGATATGCTTGTTATCGAGTTTATTGATGACATTCTGATTTATTCGAGGAATGAGAAGAATTATGCTGGTTACCTAAGAATAGTTCTCCAGACTCTCAAAGATAGAAAGTTGTATGCTAAATTCTCCAAGTGTGAGTTTTGGCTTGATTCTATGGAGTTCTTAGGCCACATTGTGTCTAGTGAAGGGATTCGAGTTGACACTCAAAAGATTGAAGCAATGCAGAACTAGCCCAAGCCTATATCTCCAACTGATATAAGGAGTTTCTTGGGATTGGCTGGTTATTATAGAAGGTCTGTCGAAGGGTTCTCATCTATTTCGTCCCCGTTGAGAAAGTTGACTCGGAAGATAACAAAGTTCAATGGTTTGAAGCTTGTGAGAATAACTTTCAGGAATTAAAAACTCAGTTGACTATTACTCCAGTGTTGACCCTGACAGAAGGTACGTAAGTCTTTGTTGTGTATTACGATGCGTCCAGAGTTGAACTTGGTTGTGTATTGATGCAGAATAACAAAGTTATATCTTATGTCTCCAGACAACTTAAAATTCACGAGAAGAATTACCCGACTCATGATCTCGAGTTGGCCGCTGTAGTATTTGTTTTAAAAATATGGCATCAATATATCTATGGTGTTCATGTAGAATGTGTTCACCGATCACAAGAGTCTTCAGTATATTTTCAGTCAGAAAGAGCTTAATCTTAGACATAAGGGGTGGTTGGAGTTACTCAAGTATTATGACATGAGTATTCTCTACCACCCAGGTAAGGCTAATGTTATTGCTGATGCTTTGAGCATGTTGTCTATGAGAAGTACTGCTCATGTTGAGGAAGGCAAGAAAGAATTAGTCAAAGATGTGCACAGACTTGTACAATTGGGAGTCCGGTTGTTGGATTCCAATGAAGGTGGTGTAGTGGTGATTAATGGGGCTGAATCATCACTAGTGTCTGAAGTGAAAGAGAAACAAGACCAAGACCATGTTTTGCTTGAATTGAAGGCAAATGTCCATAAGCAGAAAGTGATGGATTTTGAACAAAAGGGAGATGGTGTGTTGAGGTATCAAAGTAGATTATGTGTACTAAAGGTGGATGAAATCCAAGAGAGTATAATGGAGGAAGCTCATAGTTCCAGATATTCAATCCACCCCAGTTCCACAAGGATGTACCGTGACTTGAGAGAAATTTATTAGTGGATTAGTATGAAGAGGTGTATTGTAGAGTTCATCGCTAAGTGCCCGAATTACCAACAAGTGAAGGTAGAACACCAAAGGCCCGGTGGTATGGCGCAGAATATAGATCTTCCAGAATAGAAGTGGGAGATGAACAATAAGGGTTTCATTACTGGCTTACCGCGATCTCGCAGGCAGCATGGCTCGATTTAGGTGATTGTAGATCGAATGACTAAATCAACCCATTTCTTGCCGGTAAGGACTACCTATTCGGCAGAAAATTATGCCACATTATATATTCAAGAGATAGTCAGACTTAATGGAGTTCCTGTGTCTATCATTTCAGATAGAGGTGCTCAATTCACCACACAATTTTGGAAATCTTTCCAGAAAGGTTTGGTTTCAAAGGTGAACCTTAGTACCACTTTCCATCCTCAGATCGATGGTCAAGCAGAGTGTCCAAGTCAGACTTTAGAAGATATGTTGAGGGCTTGCATGATTTATTTCAAAGCCAATTGGGATGATCACTTACCTCTCGTAGAGTTTGCTTACAACAATAGCTATCACTCTAGCATCCAGATGGCTCCCTATGAGGCTCTTTATGAGACAAGATGTAGATCTCCTATTAGATGGTTTGAGGTTGGTGAAGATGGGTTGATAGGACCAGACTTGGTTCATCAAGCCATGGAGAATGTGAAGATCATTCAATAAAGGTTGAAAACAACGCAGAGTCGTGGGAAATCTTATACAGATGTTAGGAGAAGAGACTTGGAGTTTGAGGTGGATGATTGGGTTTACTTGAAGGTTTCCCATGAAGGGTGTTATGAGATTTGGTAAGAAGGGGAAGCTTAGTCCCCGAAATATTGGTCCTTACAGGATATCCAAGAGAATTGGCAGTGTAGCTTATGAGTTGGAACTACTGCCAGAGTTAGCAACAGTCCATCTGGTGTTTCACATTTCTATATTGAAGAAGCATATAGGCGATCCTTCACTTATTATACCTACTGAGAATATTGGTATTAAGGACAAACTATCTTATGAGGGGATACCCGTTGAGATTCTTGACCTTTTCACCCTTTTTATATGTTTTGCAGGACAATGCATTACAACGAGGAACTCCCTCTAAGCAGCAAACTAGGGCAAGTTAGTGCATTGTCAAGCATCACTAGCTACGTCAAGGATTCACTTTCAAAACTCAACTCGACTCGATTTTCAGAAGTTCAAATTTAAATCTTACTTATAGCTCTCTCTACCATAGGTCTTCAGTAGAAATTGCTACAGAGTATTTCTCGTCCAATTTTCTTAAGGACTATATCCCCCCCCTCTATTCGTGCTAATCTCTTCGTACCTCATCACCTAAAAGATTTCAGTAATTTGATAATGGGGAAGAATTTAATCAAAATTTGCTATGTTCCTATATTCTCGAACTACATATGGCATGATTTCTCATGAAACCTAAGATATGTAGGCAGCCAGAGTTCGGCCATAACTCCATAAACATTTCTTGCCAAGTTGTTGCTCAAAGTATATTTTGGTGGTCGCCTAAATTGGATTGTGTCAATATTTCTTTGTCCACGTCTTCTCTACTCTCCTCCATGGACAAAGAAAGGGGCAAGCTGTTGACACCCAATTTTGGCTCTCCACATTTATTTAACTAAAGTTTTAATAATAATAATAATAATAATAATAATAATAATAATAATAATAATATATGTTATGAAATTTTGTAGGAATACGAAAAGATTTTTTATTATTTATTTTATTTGATAAAGTTATTTTATAAATATTATTTCTCATAAAAATTAAATATATTATATAAATATTGCTACTTACTTTCTCACTTTTTAAATTTTACGTCAAATAAATTTTTTTCTTAAGAGTTAACTCGATTTTTCTAATTGAATATAAATTCTATTGTTACACTAAACATTTTCGATATTCTTTCAAATTAAAAAAGCTTAAATAATTAATGAGTTACTAATTTATACCAATTTTATTTTTAAGAATGACTAATTTTGTCAAATAAGCTAATTTCGCAAAGATAATTATTTAATTTGATAAATTATGGCTATTTAATAAATAAAGTTGCTATAATTTAAATGAATTTAATTTGGAGTAAACTTGGCAATCCATGTCTCCTTAGACCGGCCAATCCGTGCATGCCACGTAGGCGAGCAGATTGATTGTGCTTCTTTAGCTTAAATCTTGATCCTACGATTAAATCTAACGGTCCTAGTTAATTAAGCTTTTACCATTATTTAATATATATATATATATATATAAACTTTTCCTTTTAATTCCTGATTTATCTTAACCGTCCGATCAAACGATCGGACGGCCCAAATTAAATAAGTCCTTTTCATCTTTTCCCAAAAATAGTACTACACCTACCGTCCCCTATACTCTTTTGTTTCCAAGACTATCGCATCATTGTCTACTTTTCCTGCCAAGGACTCCAATTTTTCTCCTTTCCTAGAATTTTCGTTCCCTAGAAAACTCCTACCCCATGCCTCTTTCGACCTCTCCCATCAAGTTCGGCCATGAACCGCCGGAAAACAACAATATCCGGCGGTCTCTTGATAAACGCTATCAAAGATGCTTCATCCAATACTAAGCATCATCGATCGTTTAATAGTAATATAACCCAACCAAGGGTTGGGGTCGAATCCCAAGGGAGTAGTTTTTTTTTCTTTAATTTCGAAAATGAAACTTTGACACAATCCCTTCAATGTTATGATTATGTTTGGCAAATTTCATTCCAACTTCACAAATAAACACGAATTAAACAAATACTGGAGTAGAATTTAGGGAATTGACCAGCCAATTGTTGAACTTTACTTTGAAGGTGAATGTTGATACAAACAATAGGTTGTTTTGTTGTGGGTAGGTCGGGCCATATATAAGATAGGTTTCTCTTGAACAATTACCTTTTCTATGACGTATTCTCTCGAACTTCATCACTGATCGTAAGATGTCCAGTCCTTTGTCCTCATCAAATCCACTCTCTCTCGAGCTAGATACAAAGTATAGATTTTGGAATTCACTCTCTCGAGCTGAAATCCAAGTAACCCACTACTAAGGTTGCTAAGATTGCTACCTTGGTTCTGTGCTTCTCTCTCGAGCAAGCTCACAACGCGAAATCAATTACACTAAATATGCAAAACAACTTCAGAAGGCAGTAACAATTTAGACCCACTTCAAATTAACCTCCCTATTTGCATTTCAACAATACCCACTTAGCAAAACTTCAACAATTGGCTTCATAGTCAAAACTCCAATAGAAGGGTTTTAGCCACTCATATCAAAAGTAGAAAAATTAACATCCATTCTTCTTCCCATAAGTAAATACAGAAAAATGATAATTTTTATGAAGAAATCAGCTAAAAATCTTCTTGATTACAAAATTTCTAAAAATATTTCAATAAAAATCCCTCTCCAGAGCCTTTCGTGGTATCCTCTCTCTAATTAGTTTTGTTTGCTTATTTCTGAATTCCCTCTCTCCTTTCCAAAAATCAATTTATATAAGTCTAATGTGTGACTGCTACAGACCATTCGGCGAGGTTAGGCGGATGTCGCCGATAGGTCGGCGACGCGCTGATTGTTTTTTATCTCGCCTTCAATTTTCACTCTTTCTTGGTTCAGCTACTGTAACTTTAGGCGATCCAAGTCGGGATCACCGAACACTTCCGCGAATCGCCTTCTGTCTATTATTTCGCTCATCGGTGTGTGTTCAGATCTTTTTCAGCAATCTTTGGCGACCTGATTGTCCTTCGCTGTATAGATTGGCGACACTCCAACTGGGTTTGCTGCTCGCCGAAATTACCCTGAGTTTACCTCCAGCATTCTGTAACTTTAGGTGGTATCATGGCTGTTCGGCGATCCGCTGAATGCTCTTTTATATCGCCAACATAGTCATCTCTTCCAGGGCTTAGTTCAATAGAACATTAGGCGAGACCATGGCCATTCGGTGACTCGCCCAATGGTTTGGGCGATCTTCAGGCCTTCTCTTCTTCGTTCTTTCAGCTGCCTTGTTCCCTTTTTGCTCCATAGTGTCCATGTTTTGTCCCTAAGTTTAAATGTCTGAAATTCAAATATTTACATCAGTTATCGAGATAAAATGTGCATTATAGGACACTAATTCTATTAAAATGAAGCCCTAAATGAGTCCACATTGTGGACTCATCATCTCCAACATCATCTTTTCCCCCCATCCGCCGTCCGTCAATCATAACCCCCATTATATCAACTTTATGTCTCCTTCATCACCTTTTTTTTTATGAAAAGAGACCCCCTACGCCGCCTATACCTGGTCCAACTGCTCCAAATTTGAAAGAAGGGATGATGATGATTTGATTGGTAGCAGTAGCTCTTTGTTTCCAGTGAATAATGTTGATTTTAAATCCAAATTTTGGACTCCGAATTCACCTATAAAAGGATGGCGTTTTTCCATCCAAAAATGATCCAGGAAACGGGACAAGAACTTCATCCAGCAAATCCAGAAAAAGAGAAGAATCAACTAAAAGGGGTCCAAAAGCATTCAAAAATGATCAAGCAAAAAAAAATCCAAAATCCTCTAATAAAGAAAACGATCATAAACATACTCAAGAGAGTTTAGAGTTCAATATTGGTTTCATTCTTTTGTTCCGGCTTCGAATTCGAGTTTTGGGCAAGAGTTTGAAGTTGAAATCTTTGACGAAACGCTCTCTAGTTTGGGCAAGAGTTCATATTCTTGTGTTGTAATTTGTATTTCACTATTTGATTGGGCAGTTATTGATTCCTTAAGCTTGAAATAATGTTGAAATAATCTCTTTAGTATCTTGGGATTATTCAGAAATCCAATTGGTAGACAATACTCTGGGGAGTCATTTTACTTTGTTCATGATGGATAATTGTGACCTTGACTTATATGTTCACAATTTATTTTTTTAAAAATAATCTGAAATTTGCTACTTGTAAGTAGCATCTTTGACGTAAAATCTCTTTGCATCACCCTCCTTTGTATGTGGAAAGATAGCTAATAGCTACCGGTGGTTTTCTTTGTTTTTTTTTTTAAAACGAAATTCAATGCTTTCGATAATATAATTAGGAGAATGTAAGGCCGTTGATGTTTATAGAATTTATTAAGATGTTGAAGCTTGGTAGTTTCATTGAACTCCATTTACTTGTTAAAGTTATGCTGGTCGAGCAAGTTTATTTGAAATCGTCCAGTCCACCACTAGCATAATAGCCTGATTTATTAAGTTCAAACAAGTAATATACAGATGGAACTATTTCTTTCCTATAACTACTAGTCCAAATATTGATGTAGGCTTCAATGTGTCGCTCAATAACTCACTATCAATAATGAATATTTATTAACCTATGAATTTGTTATGTTTATACGCCGGCTTAAAAACGTTAGCCCAACACCAAATTTAACATAGATATGTCCAGTACATACATATTCCTTCCCAACTTTGTTGCTGTTTTTTTTTTTTAAATTCTCTTAAACTATCCCTTTTAGAGAAAATAAGGAATTATTTCTTGCCTCTAAAAGTAATGTTATGGTCCCTTTTATTTTGAATATACATGAATCTATATACCATGTGCATTACTCATACAATAGTTCCATCTAGTATGCCAAATGATTGATAGTATTCTCTCACTGTTCCTTACATAAACTATGCAAATATTTGTTACATCTCTCTTCGGAGACTTCGTGTTAACATTAGTTACTTCTCCTATTAGACTTAGAAGATTAAACATATGTTCCTATGTTTTAGAAAATGGTTGGAGATACATTAAACTTTCTATCGTATGTAGAAAACATATTTGTATGCTACCTGATTACATAATATTTATTTATTAAGTCTTATGATAAATATAGAGTCCATTTGCTGATTATTTGTCCTCTTCTTATCTTTCATGTACACGGAGGGCTGGACTTTCTACTTTAGAACTCATTAGTGGCCTAAAATATTAGGCCAACAACAATTAGGATCACCGCAACGCTTGGAGTCTCACAAATTAGGAGTTCAATGTTTTTTTAGCCTTTCTTTCGTTGTCCTACTGATGTTGTTTTGATATGTTGGCTAACCTTTACTTACAAGTTTTTGATATATTGCTTGTCTTTTATTTTTTAAAGATTATTTATGTGAGCTAATATTACTTGTTTATGTATTTAGTTGAAACACTTTTAGAACAAATGATACAAAAAATATTTTCTTAAAAATGGGTTAGCATTTTTACTTATAACATTCTTTAGGCCTTTTAAGTTGAAAAGAGGGACTTATAGTTTAAAAGTTTCCAAATAAAGTTTCAAAAGAGTTAAAATAATATTCATTTAGGCATAACCCATCGCTTAGGACTCTCAAATAAATTTGAAACTAATTTAAAAGCTAAAATAATTTTCAGATACATGAGGCCAAAATAATTAACTTTAAAATAATTAACTTATGGAAGTATTTATTTTTTTTAAGAAAATAAGTAGGAAAGTAGGCTTATATATTTAACAAAAATAAATGTAACTATAGAATAAGTCCCAATAGATAGGCTTATTTTATACTCTTTACATCACCCCTTTATAAAATATATTGGCTATTCTTACTTTTTTGAATCAAATATTTCTAAAGTGTTTCAATTTCTTAACATGCTATTTCAAGATTTTAGATATGCCAACAGGTTCAAAAATAAAATACAAGATATATACATATATATGTTTGTTACGCATATAAAGGTATAAATTTCATATTTTTATATTTAGTTTTCTCTACACATGACCTATTATTTTGTTATACTTTATATTATTTTCTCATATCTACTATTCTTTTACAAAAGTTACTTATTTTTTTTATAATTAATAAAGTCCTACACTTTCATATACATATTATTTTACTATATATAATCTATCATCAATTTATTCTTACATGTAAATAAAATAATAAACATTCATATGTTTTAAACAACTTACATGTATATACTATACTTTATAATAAATCTGGCTAAAATCACAAACTTTATATAATATTTTAGCATTTAGTATCATTTATTATTTTTTTTATTTTTTTAGAAAACTCCATTCTATATATTTTCATTCAAATTACACATCACATATTACTACATATTTACATCCAACTACTATCTTATTTTCTTTCACGTCTTAATAAAACGACAGATTTTCGTAAATTCAACATCTATATATTTTTTAGGATAAGTTTACTATGATACATCTATATTTTGCAACATATAAAAATCTGCATACATTTTAAGTGCATTTATCTATTTTACTTATTTATTTTACTATATGATAAACATACTACTATTAATTTTATTTAATAGACATATATATGTCGTACCTTGTATTTTACTCTCTTTTTCTAAAACTAATTTACTTATCATTGATTTTAAAACAAAATTGTCACGACTCAGACTGTCATGATTGGCACCCACACAAACCCTCTGGTGGGAGAACCATTCCTACAACCCAAACAAACAATTTTTTTGAAAACTAAGACATTTAAAGATACGAAAGCAGGTTTAAATGACTATAAAAATGGAGTCCCCATAAACTACAAGGTTTTAACAAACAACTAACCAAACTAATACGGAAGAACATCCCCTAGAACCTAAAAGTCATTGTACCAAAACTCTACTAATGACAAGTCTAAGAACAAGGGGTACAACCCCGAAACTAAACAACACCTTAAACAAAACTCGGAGTCCGAAAAGAGTGGACTTAAACAAGAAAGATCCATGGCAGCCTGAAAGAACTGGCTCACCCTTGAATCCGGTCACACTCAATAGTCACCTAGCTGAGGTCTATCAATAGCCACCTGAAGATGTCATGTACTCAACAAAGAAAGAGCAAGTGAAGTATTAGTACACAACCACAGTGTACTGGTAGGATCACGCGGCTATCCCATTAAGTGCAACATACATAAGTCACTACAACAATATAATAACATGCATACACCGAATATACACAATATCGATATCATTTACGAACAACGAACAATTTCACATTTATCAAGATATACAGTTATGTCAAATCAATGGTCCTCTCGTGGAACCCACACTCAAATTGTTAGCATACCAGAACGTGGTACCCGATCCAATGTTTATGCTGGAACGTGATAAGCAATCCCATGTTTATGCCAAAACGTCGCAACCGATCTAAGTTAGTGTGTCGAAACGCAACACCTGATCCATTCAACAAGCGACAATCACAATCACAAGTATATTCTCAAAATCATACAATCAAGTCATGATTCATGGCATTCATCATTCATCTATCCTCATCCACAAGTAGTGTGATCAATAGTGCAACATTCGCATACATACATGTATTATAATGAAGCAAGAACAAGAATATATCACACAATCATGAAATCACAATCATCACCTACCTCGAATCCAAGCTTGAATCCCCTAAGGCACTTGAAACTTCCTTTTCGGATTCTTCTCGCTTGTTCGTGGTCTAAAAATATACAATAAACACAAGGATCAACAATCAAATGTCTAATTATCTGGATTATAACAAACCCAATAACCCTAGACCAAACCCAAGATCCTAATACCCAATTTAGGGCTTTTTCCACCATTAGTTTCAGATCAAAACCCTTTCCCCACAATAATTACCTACGAATTAACATTCTACGGATCGAAAAATGGATTCGGAGAGTGAAAACCTTACCTTTAGCCTCAAGAATGGAGGAAAATCGTCAAGGAAACCCCTGGGGTCATTCCTTAGCTCTCAAAGTCGAAAAGTGTAGAATAAAATGTTTTTGGGATTTTATTTCCAACTTAAGTCGCGTCTGTCCCGCTACAGCGGGACCCATCCCACTACAGCGGCAGCCATCCCGCTACAGCGGCATGCACGGAGACAGAATGCTGGAATTTGAATTCCAAACCCCCATTTCACAACACACCTTCAACCCTTGACGTTCAAACACCACCCGTTCACGCTAAGATCATTTTCAGGAGTTTTACTCGCCCAAATTCAATTTCGTAAAGTCATACGAATTCCTTAACGTCTTAGCTATCTATTCATGTAATCAACATCATAATTAAATCACCCAGTTATTACCAAATTTCCGTAGACTTTACTGACTCCAATTTCATCCAAATCTGGACTAGGTTAGGAAATTTCAAGTTACTACCAAAAGTTTTCTAACCCCAATTCTTTCTCCATTGGCTTTTCCCTAATGACGGAATTAGGTAGTTATAAAAATAAATAAATAAGTTTTCTTAATTAATTTTTCCTAAATTTAGTTTAAGGACTATCTTCGGATAGGCTCTGAGGGATGCTTAACACCTTCCCCTCGAGTAACCAAAAACCTTATTCAGAATCTCACTGATTTCGCAAATCAAAACATTGTTTGCATTTACATATTTAAAAATGGTTTTCCTAATATTTTCCTTAAAATTTAGGTGGCGACTCTAAAACAAACAAAAACATTTTTTTCCAAAAAAATCAAAGTTGCAGCCATATTATGTTGTGAACTA
This sequence comes from Solanum acaule, assembly GCA_036250505.1. Lineage (NCBI taxonomy): Eukaryota > Viridiplantae > Streptophyta > Magnoliopsida > Solanales > Solanaceae > Solanum > Solanum acaule. Next base: position 7,042 of record JAJOOR010010468.1, on the reverse strand, counting down.
TTTCGGCTAGTTCGAAATAGGGTGCGACAAACACTTTTACATTAAAATGAGAGAAACACTGATTTCTAAATGAGTTTATGAGGAGTCTTGAGCATCATCTCTTTTAAGAGAAATCTTTTGATTAATTATCTCAAATTGAGGAAGAGTTATGTTTATAAACATATGAGCATGAGTTATATATTATTGGGAGTAGTATTGAGCACCGACATGGGGATGACTTCAGACAACTCAAAATTCTCATAAACCATGTATGCCAACATGGGTAAAGTGTCATACTTTTTAGATAATTCCTTATTGATTTTTAACATAGTAGGTCCACTTAGTTGAGGGTGTCCTATACTTCGGCAAGGTATAGGACAGTTCTGGCAGCGTGGGAGAGACGATGTATCATCACGTACCTCATAGTGATGGTTGTCGGTTAGAGAATCTCCCAAGTAGGAGTAAAGAGTCTGTTATGGTATTTTTCATATACATTTTGAGTTATTATCTACTGTTTTAAAAGCGTTATACATATTGCATTTTTTATTGCTTCTTTCATATTGAGTTCAGTATTCTTGAGTTGAGACGAAGTGAGTATGGCTTCTTTTTTATCAGTTCAAGGTTATTATTATGTTCTAGTTTTCCCCTTACATGCTCGTACATTCAATGTACTGACGCCATTTGGCCTACATCGTTTCATGATGCAGATAGAGGTGTTCAAGGTCATCAATAAGCGCTCCGTTGATACCACTTGTAGTTCGAGTTAGCTTTGGTGAGCCTCCTTGCTTCCGGAGGGTTCCACATCTACTTTTCAGTTGTAAGAATGGTGTGGGTCTTGTTCCGACTTCCATCATAGTTATTAGAGGCTCCATAGATAGTAGTTTTGAGGAGTCTTTTCCCTATCTTCTTTTGTGATGTTTTGAGACTTGAAGTAAACCGTTTATGTTTAAGTATATATTTCAGACCTCTATTGATTTGGTCTATTATTGATATCCTAAGAGTAAATTCTTGTATTTGAGTCCTTATGTTGTTGAGTAAGTCTTCCGCTGAGTATTGAGTCAGGCAAAGGGTTCACTTAGGGACCATCAATGGTTCTCTAGCGTCAGCTACGTCCAGGGTGTAGGCTCGAGGAGTGACATCTTGTCTATTCTTTGAAAAAGTTTTTTTCTCCTTTTCATGATAGCTCAATATCCTTTTCTATGATGAAATCCTTCATTTTAATTCTTCACCACTCATAATATTTATCATTAATTGAAATATGGACCTTATTGTACGTTAATTATTCTTCTTGAACTACAAAAAATACAATCATCTTTTATCCTTTAGGTGTTTGTTAGCTTTTGTATCCTTGTAATGACCCTCTCATTTTTTTCGGTGAACTTTTACAGAAATAAAATGAAGGAATTGTTTTTTATTTGAAGAGTTGTAAATTTCAGACTAGGCTAGGCTTGGATAATTATAAGTGAGATGAGGTCTATGGCGATCCGCGATACGGATTAGGTAAAACGTCTACGTAAATTCTAATTTTATTGTCGCTAAATAATTAAGGAGTCCGTAGAGCTTTTCAAAATAATTTCGGGTAAGTAGAATTCCCGATATCAAACTTGGCGTGAAGGGGTTAGTTTATAACGTCAAGATTCGAAGGTGTGTTGTGAAATAGGCTCTTTTTAGGAGATTTTAGAGTTTTTATCCCATGCAATCTTCTATAGTGGTGGAATTAATTTCTGTTATAGGAGAAGGTTCCACACATCATTAATATCGGGGTTAGTCACATTTAATGCAGAAAATTCTCAAAATCACCCATTGTTTGACAATTTCATCTTGGGGAAGACCAAGGGAAAATTTCTCTATTTTTCATCATTGTCATCGGTGAAGGTAAGTTAATTACTCTCTTAGCTTGGTAATTCAATTCTTGGGCCTTAGAATCTATGGTGGTTGCCTTAGGGGAGGGTTTAGTGTTGGTATAATGGTGGGAAAATCCTGGACGGGTATAGTTATCATAAAATTGACCTTAAGGTTTGGGATTAGGATATAATTCAAGTGTATTGATTAGGTTATTTGGATCGAATTATGTGTTATATTGATTGTTTGTAGACCAAGAACAAGCTATGTATCATAACAAAGGGAAAACTCAAGTTCTTTAGAGAATTCTAGGCTTGATTCGAGGTAGGTGATGATTATTTATTTCTTGTTTATATTATATTTGCTTGTTAGCTGCTTCATTAGTATTGCATGCATAACATATGGTTAGGAAAATGAAAGGAGTATAGATTGAAATGTTAACTATTGTCAATCATATCCAACGAATGTGTTTACTTGGGTGCACAACTGTGATTGCTATTCATTGTGATTGTGACGTGTGATTGCTGGTTGGCTCAATACAACACCTGGTATAGGATATTCCCATGGTTGGCTTGGGTACAACGCTTGTTATATACTGACGGTTGGCTTGGATACCATGCTTGGTACGAGATATTTATATGGTTAGATCGAGTACCATGCAGGTATAAATTACTAACGGATGATTCGGGTACCACGCCTAATACATTAATTTTTTGTGTGTGGGTTCCATGAGAGAACCATATTGACTTGTTGTAATCTTGTTGTTCATGTTTACTTATTGTGAATGTCAATCATGGGTGAGGACTGGGAGTTTGGGCTATATATTTATAATTTGTATGGTATCTGTTTTACTAAGTTGTGGTTACATGTACGTATTTTGTATAACTGGAACTGACCGATGAGCCTACCAGTACACTATGAATTTTGTGTACTAATACTGCACTTGCTCTTTCTTTGTTGAGTACTAAGCATATTTCGGTGGCTGCTTCACGACCTCAATTGTAATCCTAGTGCAAATTGAATCCAATGGTGAACTACTTTTTATGGGCCGCCATAGGTTCGTCTTGCTTTCTAGTCCATTTTTCGGACTTAGACTCTCTTTTGTTCTTTTATTTTGGGGTTACATCCCTGTATTCTAGACTATGTAGTGTTTTGATACATGACTTTCAGATTCTAAGAGGTATTGTGTGATGGATAACTTTGATTTTGGATTAAGAAAGATTGTTTTTAAATTGTTGAAAACTGCTTACTTTTGGTTGTTTAGTAAACTGTGTGATAGTTGTTAGTTGGTTTTCCCATCAAGAATTAGTGTAAGTGACACTCACAACGGATTGGATTATGACAATCCTAAATAAGGAAGGTAAGTCATTGTAAATATTTCTTAGGAACATAGGTACATTTCTTTAATAAAATATATTCCTCATTTCAATTTTTTTATTTTATATATATATAACACACTGAATTATTTATAGTAGTATACTTGGAATAAAATAATTAATTTAAGATTTCATTAAAAAAAAAAATACTTTTCTATTGACGGGAGATGAAACTTATTTCCTTTGTTTGAACTTTTGCGCGGCCTGAAGGTATGGCTACCCAACCAAACTCCAAAATGTCATCGAATAACTTTAATAATTACTTATGCACTTATTGCCAATTACCATGCATGAACAAAGATAAGGTGGATGTGTTTCAAATTTCAAATGTATATCAAGCATTGACATCTATACATCTTTAAGATTAAACATTAAAATACATTATCCTTTTTGTCTAATTTAAGTGATAGCATTAAATATCTACTCTCTTTAAGATTAAACATAGAATATACTACTTTTAAATTTTAATCTATGTGATAATATTTACTGAGTATTTTCTTTTTAAAAAAATGTTATTTAAAATAGGCCAGGATATTATATCCCAACAAAATTTAAACACAAATTCTACAGAGCGGCGATTAGTAAACTGACTATGTTGTGCGAAGTGGAATTTATAATATTGTGCAATTAAGAACTCTTATGTTTAGAAGTTGACAATTGTGAAATAGGGATGTTGTGGTGAATGGGCATACCAGGAGATATAAGATTTGAAATGAATCGAGAACAAGGTAGGAATGACCTCGATGGAGGATAAGATGCAGAAAGCGAGGCTTAGATGGTTCGGACATGTAAAGAAGAGATGCACAGATGCACCAATGTGAAGGTGTAAGAGATTGACTATTGAAGGTTACAAGAGAGGCATCAGTAGACCAAATAAATACTGGCAAGTTATTATTAGACATAACATAACACAACTATAACTTATCGATGACATGACTTTAACTAGAAGATTATGGAAGACATAAGTTAGGATAAATGGTCTATTAAGTAGTGAGTTGTCTCATTAGTCTTTTATACTAATAATTGTAGTATTATTCTGGAAGTTTCTTGTTATTCTATTCATACTTATTGTTTCTAGCGTTTCGATTATCATATTATTTTGTGGCAGTGACTATTCTTCTTACAGTATGCTTATTGCTTTGTGATACTTTTTTTAAAACATTTTGTTTTTGGTTCTTCACTTCCATTTTTTTTGTTTTCTATTATTGTTAAATTATTATTAACAAAATAAAAAATTTAAATTGAATTAAATTTTTATTAATATTAATGATATCACTCTTCCTAAAACAGACTATTATTGGCATTATTATTCTTACCATTATTATTTACTATTATTATTAGAGTGATAGGCAACAAATTGAAGAATAGCGGGACAGAGGCACATGGACCTTATTCTGCGGTGGGCACGGAATCCTAGAACACATTTCCGGGGCCTTTTTCCTTTTGAAAAATAAAAAGTCATTTTTAATTATTTTTTTTTAAAAAAATCTAGTCATTACTCATTACGTAAAAAGTGCATATTCAACCTTTTCCTTTCTTTAATATTAGAGGAGCAGAAGTGTAAATGATCGGGTTGATTTGGTTTTTTAAATATCAAATAAAATTATTTGTGTTGAAATTTTAAATTCATAAACAAAATCAAATTAAAAAAAACTCAGATTTTTCAACTTCGGGATTTTAGGAATTTATTTGAGTTTTTGGATTTATTCGTGTTTTTGGGTTTTTTTGATAAAGTATTCATACAAACAGATAATTAATTTGTACTCTAAATATTTCTTTAGTCCTACTAATATACAACTATCTAATGTGTTTCTTAAGAAAATAATACAAAATATGAGATGAGTGATGACGGTAAAATATTCAATAAAAAATAATAATGAAATTACGTAAAATAAATATTGAAAATTAATAGGTCATAATGAAAATAATATAAAAGTACTGAATCATGTTAAAATAAGTCTAATAAATATTAATTACATGATGAAACATTGAAAAAAATTAAAATTAGATTATGTATTTTAGATGTCTAAACTGATGTAAAAGAAAAGAATCAATATTCAACATTATTGTCATTCGTAGTGTTTTTTTTGGTAATATTAGTATTGATTTGATTTTGAATTGAGCTTTATAAGAGTTAAGTGTTTTAAACAACTCTTCTGAGACTCGCTTCGGGGCTCGCCCTGGGGCGGGGCCCTAGCAAAACGCCTCGAGACTCAAGTGTGGGACTTAGTTCTGCAAGACTTACGCCCTAAGCACGACCAACACCCAAAGCTCGGAACTCGCCTAACAGACCTTACACAAATTATGTATTAAATTTTTTAATTAACGTTGTCGACCCTCATAATTCTTGAATAAATGAATGATACGTAATAATTTTTTAATTCTATAGAGATAAGAAGATTGAGAGTAACTCAAACAACAAGTGTAGTATCACATCTTTACTATTTGGTAATACTATAAAGGTGATTATATATTACGTAACAATTCTTTTAAAAATACGTAGCGAAATTTTACTTTTTCACTTATCATTGGCCTTCATGATTTTGTCAAATGTCTCAAACTTATCAATTTTTATTTAGCTATTTGAAAGTAATTTTTTTTAATTCATGAAGGAGTGATGTTTTTACTATAATACTAGTAAGTTCATTGATTATTTTCTTTTAGGGGGGTAAATTGTATAGTATGATAAATTATGTTTTAGAAACAATGATTCTTTTATTACTAGGAAGTTAAGATATTGGATTATTTATACTTGTATAGTCATGTTAGAAGTTTTATTTTCTATGAATTTCCTTAATCATGGTTGTAATTATTTCAAACTATTGATGTTTTTTTTTTATAATTTTGTGTTATTAGATTATTATACTATATTGTAAATTAAAACTTTAAAGACTCATAGGGCTTACTCCCCACGTCTCGAGGCTTACGCCTCGCCCTATACTAAGTAAAACGCCCCGCCTTTAAAACACTGCTAATATCTATGGACTTTAACATTTATTGGACCATTCGTCTAAAAGGACTTGAAATAATATGTTAAAAAGATAAAAATTATGAAAAAGTATAAGAAATATTTAGAAATTATATCAAAGTAAATACTTGTATATATAGCATAAATTTTTAGAATTATATAGATAATGTTGTGTTGGTTTGGTCTCGGATTGACTTTTTTTAGTTAAGACCAAACCAACCCAAATATAGACTAATTTTTTTTTCCAATACCAAACTATTAGTTGGATTTTTTTTTCAATTTGACTTAATTTGCAATTTGATTCGATTTTCGATTTGATTTTATACAATTCTAATTAATATCATATTTTTATTTTATTTTTCATAGGCTTGAGATTTACCTTATAAAATTGGACGCGTTGGAGCTCTTACAATTTTTAATGAATATTAAATTAAACTTTGAATTTGGACTCCTTTTATTATACTAGATAAAGTTGCCCATGCTATGCACGGACCCAATAATATAAATGGTATGTTTTGGGGCTAATAACGGAGTTTTTGAAGCGATTGTTTGCGTGGATAAAGGAATAAGTTTTTTTATCACAAACCTGTACTTTTTTTGACGCTATTCAAGGCACAATAAGACTACCCACATACAACATTTTTGAATATTTTATGTTGTCAATTATCATGATTTATAGTATTTTACGATAGATTCACTTAAAGAATGAGTGGAACTTTTTGTATTTTTTTCAAAACATATTTTATGTTGTCAATTATCATGATTTATAGTATTTTTAAGCATTTTTTAAATATAAAAAACCCAAAAAAAAATAAGACAAATAAATTAAAATGGACCCAATATATGTTATTTTTGTTGTCTCAATTTATGTCACACA
>JAJOOR010010467.1:0-30204 GCA_036250505.1 Solanum acaule | reverse complement strand
TATAGGGTATTTGTTTAGTTTTTTTTTTTATCTATATTTTCTCTGTTTGCACTATAATTGTATATTTACTCTCTCTCTCCCCCCCCCCCCCCTTTTCTCTCTCTCTCTCTCTCCTTTTTAGCCCTTTTTAAATTTTTTTTATGTGTGTTTGTATAAATTGTTTATTTGTGTGCTCTCCCCCCCCCCCCCCTCCTCCATAACATTTTTCTTGTACTTTGCTTTGTGTTTTTTTGTCACTTGTATATTTGCTCTCTTTCTCTCCCTGTTCATCTATAAACTTTTTTTTGTATTAATTTACTTTGTATGTTTGCATCAATTGTGTGTTTCTTGTCTCTCTCTCTCCTCATCCCTCACTCTCCCCCTTTCCCTCTCCTTTTATAGCTTTTTTTGTATTTTACTTTATGTGTTTGCATTAATTGTATATTTGTTCTCTTTGTCCCCTCTCCATCTATAGCCTTTTTCTTGTAGTTTGCTTTGTATGTTTGTATCAATTGTATATTTTCTCCATTTTTAGAATTTTTTCTTTCTTCATTTTGATATATAGTTCCGCATTTGATAAATATTTCTTTTACTTATTTTTTTCTCTGGCAAATTTGAGTGGGTAGTTTTAAGGAAATACGTATGTGAATCTGAATCTATATATCTATGACAGATTAGTGGGTTTCTTTGAGTCTCTCTCTCTCTCTCTCTCTATCTATCTATATATATGTTGGAATGTATGCGTCCACTAACTATAATAGGACCAGGTCCTAAGCACGATTTACAATAACAAAAGTAGATAAATACTGAAGGTAAATAGATGTTGAAAGTAAAGATTGTACGCACAACTTTACGTGGAAACCTTCTTGCTCAAGGGAGTAAAACCACGACCTGTCTCACAAGAATTTTCAAACTGCTTTCACTAGAACTTCACAAGCAAAAGTAAAACAGTTTACAATATAAAATTAACCTTCTAATCTCCAAACTAAGTAATACCACCTATTACTTAAACGAGCCTAAGCAGATACAACACTGCCCACTATACTAATCCTAACTAATTAATATAGACTTTGACGTAAGACACTAAGTTACTCACAACTAAGTTCTTACAATGATTCACACAAGCTTGAAACGTTTCTATCACAAACGAAACGATTTCTACAATATAAGCACGATTACAAGCAATCAAAGTAACAGCTGGTACATGAAGCAATAATGCAATCTATTAAGTCCCTGATGTGTTGAAGCTTGAATATCTCTCTTTGAATGAATGGGTTGTTTGTTGTTTTTGGTATTGAATATATCAAACATCAAGAGTTAATACCCTTTGGACAAACAACCTCGTCGCTTCTGGTAAGTGTAGTACACTGGCGACTTCACCAACTTTCTAACACAGACAACTTTCCAGTTGTACAACATATGACCCTGAACGAGCATACTCTGCAGAGGACCGGGTCCCTGCACTTCTGAGGAGATCATCAAAACATCTGAGAGCATTAAGACTTATCATTTCCCCCTTTTTGATGATGACAAACAACCTCCAAGCAGCCTCACATGAGTGTTAAGCATTCATTCAAAAATTACATTAGTTCCCCCTGTCACATATTCCCCCTATCACTGTTCTTTCACCTTTGTTCAGTTCCCTTTTAATTTCACAACAATGTACCAAAAATTCCCCATTTTGACATCATTGAAAAGGAATAGCAGTAAACATATGCGAGTTATATGCAAAACATTTAAGAAATCAGGGCCATAGGCCACACAGATCATGTACATGTAAGCATAAAGATAATATTAAACCATACTGAACAGGGCACTGTTGCAATTAGAATTAAATCACAAAAACTAACCACAGTAGTCAGTTAAAACAACACACATAGCCACAAGAGTTTTAAACACAAGAATGAGAAGACAAGGGAAACAAGACTCTTTTAGGACGGAGGGGGAAGGGGATTAAGGGTGTGCATAAGTAAAGACATTCTCTCATTTTCGGCCTTATGAGTCTGGATAATTTGCTTATTGATAGCCTTGACTTTCTCATTAAGTGAGGCATTTGTCTTCCGCAATTGTTCATTCTCCTCTCTCAACTTCTGCACCTCTTTCTCATCCACACCAGTGGTACCAGGTCCTCCTGAGACAGCCTTCTGCAACTTAGATTTCAGTTGCGTAATTTCAAAGCTCCTTATCATTTAGGATCGCAGAGATCAGTCAACTCACATTTAAGAGTGGCTTGCTGCTCTAGAACATCTACAACTTGAGATCTCCCCTTTGTTTTTTCGTCTACACATTCACATTCCAGAAGGGTGGCAGCAGTAAACATCTGCTTGGTGGTACCTGGTACCCCTCGTCCCAAAGGCACTTCGAAATGGTTGAACACATAATTCAGCAAGTAGCCATAAGGGATGCCATGTTTTGCCCTTTTTCAGGTCATCACCCCACCCTGTGCATATGTTCAAGCATTATGGCAGAGAGATTAATTTCCTCAAGTTCATCCAACTTCTCCATGAGAAATAGATCAGCAGCAGATGCTACTGTTCGTTTTTCTGTTCTTGGCACCAACACCTTGTTGATAAACTCAAAGAGTAACTGATATTTTCCTTTGAGAAACTTATTTGGCAACCCTACTCGCTTGATGTATCCACGCTTAGTGGCCTGTTTTGATAACTCACTGGATGGCTTGCAGCCTTCAATTGATCGGATTCCTCTCGCAGGCACACCTAGAATGAACCCCAAAGTTTCCTCATCTAAAAAGATCTTAATATTTTTGACAGAAGTCCTGATTCCCCCATCCTCTAACAACTCCATTTTGTAGTAAAATTCACGCACCTCAGGTTCATACAAATAAGGTACTGGGGTTCGAATAGATGGCCCCAACTTTGTAGAGAAACAACATCAAAGAGATTGGACATACCGAAATTGGTTATAATATCAGGATCAAAAACTCTGTCGTTCAGCACTTTCTGGTTCTCTATTTCAGCTATGCGCTCTTCCCTGGTCATTTACTTGTCTGCAATTTGTTTTGTAACGCTAGGAACTGGTCCCTTGTCCTGATTTGATTTAACAGTAACCCTTTTCTTCACTCTCTCCTTCTTTACAGACTTCTAACTTCCTTTCGATTTAACCCTCTCAACCTCAACTTCTTTTCTTCGTTTCGCCACATATGCAGTGATGTCATCAGATTTAGTCTCACTGGTCCCAACAAGCAAAGGAGTTGATATGGGTTCTTCAGGCAAATGACCTTCCCGTTTTCTTTTCCTAATCCTCTCTAGTTGAATTACATTTGCTGCAGTGGCACTCACCATAACTTCTGCATTTCACTCCTAGTCCCATACCTCTTATTGTCCCCTTTTGAGTAAGACTCAACCAACTTTCCCTTCCCTTTTCTTTTTCTCTTCTTTGCACACTCAGTGGGCTCATAAGTAAGAATAGCCTCATAAGCACTTTTAACTGTTTCCAAATCAGGAACACCAACTGGTAAAGTGTTCGCTCCTCGCACCCCTTTTCTGCCCCATTTTAAAGGAACTTCTTCTTCCTCGTCCTTGTCACTCTCAACATCAAACGACCTAGGTGTTTGGTCAAACACAGGTAGAACACTGTGAGGGACCTGCTCCGGAGACCTCAACTCTTGTTCTAGCAAGGTTGGTTGAACATCGCTTCTCAGCGAAGCCAAACTTTGAATAGCCACTAGTTCCTCCCCTGCGGCTAGAATACTCGATTCAGGACCCCTTCCCTCAGGCAAATCCTCTTCAAAAAGTCTCTCAGACATTATAGACGACACAACCCTAGAAATCACTTCCATTCTTCAGAGAGAGGTTCAGCACTAGGTTTCACCACAGATTGCGCCTCTGAGTTCTGGGATTTGTCACCAGATAAAACCAAAGTAGGGGAACAGGGCAAAATCTCCTCAGATGGAAGTACATGAGAAGCCATAACTTCAGTCAGAGGAGTGATGGATTCATTCATTTCACAAACTTCACAGACTAGAGTCGAAAGAGACTCGTCTGGAGGAAGAATTGAGAAGTTGAAAGAACTAGGGTTTTCAACCTCTTGGGAGATAAGAAGCTTTGAAGAAGAATCAGAGTTAGTCATTTTTGGGAGAAGAGAGAAAACGCTTGGAGAACAGATGAGTGAATCACAAAAAGAAATATTCAAAGAGATTAGAGCATGTTGATTCACCAAGAGTAGTTATATATAAAGCCAAAAGGGTATCGGGTCCCCAAACAGTAACGACCCTTGGTTTTAAAGTGAAAAAATGTCTGAAACTGATGCGATGAATGGGTGAGAGACACGTGGCAATGATGTTGACAGACATACAATGTAGCATAAGTGATACTAACCTCGTGGGGACCAGGTCCCATTTAGTATGTAGCCCTGCCTGTATGATTAGATCTTCCCTTCAGCCAATATGCCATGAGTGTATACCTGCATTAACGTACCAGAAGTGAATTCTCAAACGATACGCATTACAACAAGTATAGAGACTTGCCCTCCTTAACATAATCAAATGAAAGATTTTGTGCAAACTTGTCATGGAATCAGGTGATCTTATGCATCCCCACACCCCCAGCCTTCACCTGTTTTTTATGAAACAATCTTTACTCAAGGGTTTTGTAAAGATATCAGCCAATTGGTATTCTGTCTTACAGAACTTCATCACCACATTTTGCTTTTCAACATTGTCTCTCAGAAAGTGATGCCTCACATCTATGTGCTTTGTCCTCTTATGTTGAACATGGTTTTTGGCCATGTTCATTGCACTGGTGTTATCACAAATTAGAGGGATAATGTCTGTGAGAACTCCAAAGTCTTCCAGCTACTGCTTGATCCATAATAGTTGTGCACAGCAAGATGCAGCAGCTACATATTCTACTTCAACTGTTGACAATGCCACTGAGTTTTGCTTTTTAGTCCCCTATGAGATCAGTGATGATCCTAGAAAGTGTGCCATGCCTGATGTGATCTTTTGATCAATAAGAAAACCTGCATAATCAGCATTAACATAACCAATAAGATCAAATGAGTCACCAGTGGGATAGAAGAGGACCAGGTCCTGTGTGCCTTTCAAGTATCTCAGAACTCGCTTGGCTGCCTTCAAGTGTGATTCCTTTGGTGCTACTTGAAAGCTTGCACACATACCTACACTTAAGACTATGTCAAGTCTGCTAGCAGTGAGATACAGAAGTGACCCAATAATTCCCTTGTACATGGTCTCATTGACCTCAATTCCATCTCCATCCCGGTCGAGTTTCACACTTGTGCTCATAGGAGTATCCAGAACTTTTGCCTCAAATAGATTGAACTTTTTGAGCAATTCCTTTATATACTTCTCTTGACATATAGAAGTGCCTTGAGAAGATTGATTGATTTGCAATCCCAAGAAGAAGGTAAGCTCCCCCATCATGCTCATTTCAAACTCGTTGCTCATCAACTCAGCAAACTCCTTGCTCAGCGAATCTGAAGTAGCTCCAAAGATGATGTCATCTACATATACCTGCACAATCAACAACTCCTTACCTCTGGATTTTAGGAACAAGGTGTTATCAATTTTACCTCTTTTGAACCCATTTGCAAGGAGTAACTTTGACAAACGCTCATACCAATCTCTGGGAGCTTGCTTTAAACCATACAAGGCTTGGTCCAACTTTAGCACATGATTTGGCAGTTCTGTATCTTGAAAGCCTGGAGGATGTTTGACATACACTTCTTCTTACAAATTCCCATTCAAGAATGCACTCCTAACATCCATTTGAAATAGCTTGAATTCCATGTGGGCATCAAAAGCTATCAAGATTTTAATAGCTTCCATTATGGCTACATGAGCAAAATTCTCGTCATAGTCAATCCCCTCCTCTTGGTTGTACCCCTGCACCACAAGTCTTGACTTGTTTCTAGTAATGGTCCTATGCTCATCAAGTTTGTTTATGAAGACCCATCTTGTCCCAATAATGGTTCTGTTTAGAGGTCTGGGGACCAGGTGCCAAACCTTGCTCCTCTGAAACTGTTGGATCTCCTCTTGCATTGAAGTTACCCAATCTGCATCTTGTAAAGCCTCTTTGATATTCTTAGGCTCAATGGATGATATGAAGGCTGAATATGCAACTAGATTTCTTATGGAGAGATAAGATTGTCCAGTGGATGTGAGGATTGATGTTTCCATTCGGACTTTCTGGTAACCTCTTCTTCCACATCAGCATCAAATTCACCTTTATCATCTTTTGAATTTTGAGATAATACCTCCTGAGCTTAACCAGAGGGACCATGTTCTCCTGTGTGTTCTGCACCATTTTCCTTTGCAACCGGTATGTTTCCAGGATTTTGAATTGTCTTATCATGTTTTCTCTTGATCAGCTCCTCCAACTTATGGTTTTTTTTGTGCTCATCACTTTTCTCAGATTCATCAAATATCACATGCATGCTCTCTTCAACACATAGAGTTCTTTTGTTAAAAATCCTGTAGGCCTTGCTGGTAAAAAAATACCCGACAAACACCCATTCATCACTCCTGACATCAAACTTGCCAAGGTCATCCTTTCCATTATTCAGTACAAAGCATTTGCACCCAAATGGCTTAAGATGAGCAATTGAAGGTTTTCTGTCATTCAACAATTCATAAGGTGTTTTCTTGATCACAGACCTGATAAGACACTTATTTGTAACATAGCATGCTGTGTTGACTGTTTCTGCCCAAAAAATCATTGCAAGCCCTGAGTCAATCAACATAGTTCTTGCAATATCCACCAATGTTTTGTTCTTCCTTTTAACAACTCTGTTTTGCTGAGGAGTTCTTGGTACAGAGAAGTTGTGATTGAATCCATTTTCAGCACAAAATCCTTCAATTTGAGAGTTCTCAAACTTTGTGCCATGGTCAGATATGATACTAGCAATCTTGCAGTTTACCTTCAGTTGAATAGCATTGGCAAATGTGATCAGAAGTCCGATTATCTCATCCTTAGTTCGCAGAAACATCTTTCATGTGAACTTGAAGAAGTCATCAACAACTACATGAATATACTTCTTACCTCATCTGCTTTGAATTCTGATTGGTCCACATAGGTCCATATGAAGAAGCTCCAGAGGTCTGGTTGTGCTCACGCCTTTCTTGGCTTTGAAGGATGATCTTGTTTGTTTCCCTTTTGCACAGGCATCATATACTTTATCATTTGAGAACTTCAGCTTTGGCAATCCACGAACCAGGTCCCCTGAAACAAGTTTGCTCAACAAAGAAGTACTTACATGACCCAATCGTCAGTGCCATAGATTTGCATCATCAGTTTGAGCGCTCAGGCATGAAAGACTGTCCCCTTCAATAGAGTCAAGATCCGCAACATACATATTTTTGACTCTTTTGGCAGACATAACAACTCTTTTAGTTGCACAGTTTGTAACCAGACATCTATCATAAATGAACTTGACTTCATTTCCCTTGTCGCAGATTTGAGACACACTAAAAAGATTATATTTCAAAACATCCACATAGTGTACATTGTCTATGGAATGATCAGATCTTCTCTCTATCTTGTCAATACCAAGAATGGAACCCTTATTTCCACCACCAAATAAAACACCACTACCTTGGTGTGCTTCCAAAGAGAGGAAGTTTAGAATGTCTCCAGTCATGTGCCTTGAGCATCCACTATCCATGTACCAACACTGACTGCTTCCTCTCTTCTGCACAAGAATCACTTATTAGACTTAGGAGCCCACTTCAAATGGAGTTCCTAAAAACTGTCAAAAGGCTTAATAAGAAACCTTCCTGTCCATGGGGGTAAAATGTTCTTGCTAAAGTGGTAACCGGGACCAGGTACCTTTTCTTTTTCCTCTCAAAATCTCACATTTTTCTTTCAGATGACCATTTTTTCCACAATGGGTACACAAAAGATTGTCAGAGACAGACACATACTTACTATGAGGATTGTATGGAGGCTCTATATGTCTAAAACCTAATCTTTTTTCTTCTGTTGAACTTCTGATTTACTAAGGTAGAGAGTATCTTAGACGAGTCAGTCCATTTGAGAGAGTGGTTCAACTCTTCTTTGATCTTACACAGATCCTTCACTAGTTGAGAGTTTGTTTCCAGGGAGGCAACTAACTTAGACTTGATGAGTCCACAAATTAGACTCATTTAGGGCTTTATTTTGATAAGAATAGTGTCCTCGAATGCTTATTTTGTCTAAATATCTAATGAAAACTCTTAAGTTTCAGGTATTTGAAGTTTTAGTGAAAGCATGGACACTTATGCACAAAAAGGAACAAAAAGACTGAATAGAACGACGAAGCTAAAGCTCGAACATCGCCAAGCACACTTGGTGATTCATCGAAGGGATTTACTCCGCCCTGAAAGAGAAGGATCAAAAAAGCAATGAAAGGAGCAGTTGGCGCTTCGCCGAATAGTTCTGCGAAGCAGTACTATACCACCCAATGGTCCATAACGTGAAGGTGCTGAAGGCAAGCATGAAACGGCGATGAGACAGACAAAGGGAGAATCGCCGAAGTCATTCGGCGACATCGACTAACTTCGCCGAAAGATCCGCCAACATTATTTTCTGAAGTCTATAAATACTGAACTTATTATTATTTTTAAGTGTGGAACTTTTATTTTTAATTTGCAGAATAGAATAGTACTTTTAGATATTTTCTCTCAAGTTTGGAGAGGGCTTTTGGGAACTTGAAGAAAGGAGTTCATCTTCCCCAAGTTGGAAGTGGGTCTTCTCCATTCTTCTTCCTTTGCTTAAATTAAGGTTTAATTTCTTATACCCATTTGATTTTTCTAACATTTTAGGTGTATTTTGTTATTTCTTGATGTGTGGCTAAAAACCCCCATTGTTGGGGTATGATTTAGCAAATATGTGTTGATATTATTGTTGGGTCTTGCTTGTTGATAGGTTAGATGTAGTTTAATGGTGATTTCACCTAGTGGTTGTGGTTTAATATAAAAGGGTTTGTAGTTGCAAATACAAAGCCACTCATGTGTTTTCGGCTTGCCCGAGAGGGAGGTCGCGAAACCAAGATCACTAGACTGATGGCCTAAGGAGTGGGTCGAAATGAGGTTCAACTCGAGAGGGTGAGCCCTAGTCCCATATCCTAACACTCAGCTCAAGAGAGTGAGTGGGGTAAGACGTAGGCTGGTCTTCATGCGGTAAATGGGTGTCCGAGAGGAACGCATTTGAAACGGGGTAAGTTGCTCGAGAGGAAACTTATTTCTATTTAAAGCTTAGCCTAGTCACTATTATCTTACAAATTTCTTGTCAAAAGCATGTACCCAACTATTTATCTCAACTTGTATTGCGGTCACACCCCAAGAATATTTCCCCATACTTGATTTTCTTGTTAATTTTTGCTGCTTTTACTACTTATAACAAAACCCCAAATATTGATATTTGACACTTTCATGTCACCCCCTTTATTTACTATGTTTTTGTTCGTTAACGTCTTTAGCTACGACTAGTTAAAGCTAAATTTTATTTTTCTATCAATTCTCAAAACCACTCCATTGGGACACGATCCCAACCTTTAGTTGGGTTACTATATTATCGACGATCATAGACACTCACACCGTAGGTTAGTGTCGTTGGTCACGATAAGCATCAAGACTCAGAGGTCTTAAGTTTCTCTTCTAGTTCAACCTCAAAGTTACTGATTTTTCGCTTCCCACCCTTAGAGGTACCAGGTTCCTCGTTGGATTCCAGACTACCGGTCTCAAGGATACATATCCTAACACTCATTTCAGATATTTTAGAGTTGAGAGCTTAGTTTTCATCCTCATACAACCTTAGCATTTCACTCATCGTCAAATTTTCAGAAGTTAGTTCATCAACTAAGTCAATTAATAGAGCAACAAGTTTTCTCAATCTATTAATGGAAAGAATATCTAGATCATCCTTGAGATAAAAAAATGTTACCTCATTCAGATCCTCTTCATCGTCAGATTTTTCCATTAGTGAGAAAATGGAGTTGTAGACAGTTTCATCATCTTCCACAGCCATAATCGAGACATCTTCTGGACTATCTGTCTCTTCCTCAGACTCGCTAGATGCATTTCCCCATACAACCAAAGTTTTCTTCACCAGTTGATCAGCATGAGCTTTCCTTTTGGCATGGTCTAGGACCTGGTCCTTTCTATGAGGTCTGAAGTCCTGAGTTTCCTGCTTCTGGCTGGGGTATTCCCTCATAAAATGACCAGGTTTGCCACATTTATGACAAAGATCATTTGCATTAGCTGCTCTACTGGTCGAAGCTTTCTTTTGAAAGCCTTCATGCTTCTTGATAATCTTCTGAAACCTTCTAGTGACATATGCCATTTCATTCTCCTCCTCAGTCACATCATTTTGAGATGTTTTCAAAGCAACTGATATCTCCTTCTTTCCCTGCTTCATGTTTGTCCCCTGTTGTTTGTTCAGCTCACAAGTTTGGAGATTTCCAATCAGCTCATCCATAGCAAGCACCTTCATATCCTTTGCTTCAATTATAGCATTCACTTTGCTTTCCCATGACTTGGAAAGCACTTTGAGAATCTTCCGAACTTGTTTGCTTAAGGGAATAGGTTCACCAAGGCATCTCAGTTTGTTGGTTATAGAGGTGAATCTTGAGTTCATCTCGAAGATGGTTTCACCCTCATTCATACAGAAGTTCGCATACTGAGTTGTAACCATATCGACCTTAGACTCCTTCACTTGTGTTGTTCCCTCATGGGCTGTTTGGAGACAGTCCCATATCTCATTGGCTGTCTCACAGGCAGAGATTCGATTGTACTCGTCTGACCCGATTCCACATACTAGAATCTTTTTTGCTTTATAATTTTTCTCTATCTTTTTCCTGTCTGTTTCATTGTACTCCTTTCTGGTTTTGATAATGGTTGTAGTGAGCTCTCCATCTTTCACCTCCTTTGTGGGAATGTACGGTCCATCAAGAATCACGTCCCACAACTCAGTATCTTCAGCATTAATGTAATCATGCATGCGATTCTTCCACCACCCATAGTATTGTCCATTGAAGCGGGTTGGTCTGGTAGATGATTGACCTTCCTCCATATTGGGTGGAGCATTCATTCCTTCAGATCTTTTCTTTTCTTGGTGTTACCCAAATCGAAAAGTGAAGCTCTGATACCACTTGTTGGAATGTATGTGTCCACTAATTATAATGGGACCAGGTCCTAAGCATGATTTACAATAACAAAAGTAGATAAATACTGAAGGTAAATAGATGCTGAAAGTAGAGATTGTACGCACAACTTTACGTGGAAACTTCCTTGCTCAAGAGAGTAAAACCACGACCTGTCTCACAAGAATTTTCAAACTGCTTTCACTAGAACTTCACAAGCAAAAGTAAAACAATTTACAATATGATATTAACCTGCTAATCTCCAAACTAAGTAATACCACCTATTACTTAAACGAGCCTAAGCAGATACAACACTGCCCACTATACTAATCCTGACTGATTAATATAGGCTTTGACGTAAGACACAAAGTTACTCACAACTAAGTTCTTACAATGATTCACATAAGCTTGAAACGATTCTATCACAAACGAAACGATTCCTACAATATAAGCATGATTACAAGCAATCAAAGTAATAGCTGGTACAGGAAGCAATAATGCAATCTATCAGGTCCCTGTTGTTTTGAAGCTTGAATATCTCTCTTTGAATGAATGGGTTGTTTGTTGTTTTTGGTCTTGAATATATCAAACATCAAGAGTTAATACCCTTTGGACAAACAACCTCGTCGCTTCTGGTTGGTGTAGTACACTGGCGACCTCACCAACTTTCTGACACAGATAACTTTTTAGTTGTACAACATATGACCCTGGACGAGCATACTCTGCAGAGGGACGGGTCCCTGCACTTGTGAGGAGATTATCAAAACATCTGGGAGCATTAAGACTTATATATATATATATATATATATATGTATCATGTACATGTAGAATATGAGTGGACAGCTTTGAGGAGCACATATATCTATGTATATGTGTATCTATATATGTATATATGTGTATCTATCGCAGATGAGTGAGAAACTTTGAGGAGTATGTATATCTAGATACTTGTGAATATATATATATACGACATATGAGTGGGCAACTTTGAAGAAATATATATGTGTATCTCTGTATCTAGCATGTATCAGTTGAGTGGGCAGCTTTGAACACAAGTGATACAAGAGAGAAAGAATACAAGAACTTTGAATATAAGTGATATGAGAGCGAATAAATACACGTGATACAAGAGCTTTGAATACAATTGATACAAGAACAAATGAACATAAGTGAAACAAGAGCTTTGAATATAAGTGATACAAGAGCGAAGGAATATAGATGATACAAAAGAGAATGAATACAAGTGATATAAATGAGAGATGTGAAAATACATAAAACCTAAATGTATATATGAATACACTAAATACAATCTTCTGGCACCTCAAGAACTATAGAAATACATAAAATGAGGTGAAAATACATAATCTAGAGGGAGAAGGGGGGAGGAGGGATGGGGTGGGGAGAGAGGGGGAGACAGAGAGGATACAAACAAAAAGCACATATGAATACAATAATTAGAGTTGTCTGACACCTCAAGAAATATAGAAATATACACACAGAGTGTGGTGTAAATACAAAATACAAAGAGAATTACAACCTAAATGCACATATGAATACAATAAATACAATCGCCTAATATCTCAAAAAATATACAAACACAAACAGACGAGGAGAGCAAGAGAGGAGGGGAGAGGAAATATATATAATTTTTTGCTTAGCATCTCAAACATTAGCTATGAATTATAAATCTCCAAATTATAGCTATAAATTGTTGGTCATACTTAAACAAATTTTTCTCATAATTAAAAGGTATTGGGCTGTAATTTTTCCAAATTTTTACAGTAGGCCCAAAACTCCATGTTCAAAATATTTCAATCCATGTGATGCATGCTGTAGTTAAGGGGTTAGCTTATTTGGTTACCTTCTTCTTTCCTCCCTTCTTCTCTCACACTCACACACGAGAAGCAGAAAGGGTTTTAGGGTTTTACAATGGATAGATACCAAAAAGTAGAAAAGCCGAAGCCAGAATCACCCATAAATGAGTACGAGATTCGAATCACTTCACAGGGTTTGGTTCGAAACTACATCAACTATGCTAATACTCTTCTTCAGGTAACTCGCCATTTTCCCATTCTTCATTTTTGCCTGTTTCGCTTTGTTTTTGCCATAATCAAGTATGCGATACTGAATTCCTTTGGCTATTAAGGCCTGGTTGTTTCTTCATGTGAATTTTCAGTTATTGTGCTTAACTCCGGCTATATAAAAAGTATTATTGACAGTCCTAAGCCGCAATAAAGAGAGAGCGTTGGCATAAGTTGATAGTCAATCTAAAAAATTATTTGATTTGAGATGAATCTGGCTGAACGAATGGATACACAGTATTATGCTTCAAATTCCGGGTAATGTAGACGATTGCAAAGGATTATTCATGTTATTGCTGTTAATGTAAACCTATTGCAAATGCAATATTCTGATTATTTCTGTTTGGATCATTACTGTGCTTATGATATCTATTTGAATGGGACGTTTACACAGATATAATGTAGTTTATGTTACTGCATTTACCTTTCAATTTTAACCTTAATTCAATAGGATTTGTTATAGATTTCGGACTTTATGGAAGTACATTCTGGACAAAATTAACATTTGATAAAAGAAAGAAAAAAAAAATGTGATTGAGGTTGACATAGTATGGAGAAGTGAAAAGCTCTGCAAGTTTTATAGTGGCTGCTTGTGTACATTTATGTATAAGTCGATTTGCACCATGTGAAACATCTATGAGTGAATTTCTCATGGCCATAAAATGATTAAGTGGATGTTTTGACATATGTGACAAATGTGACTCTGCTTTGCAATGTGAAATACGAGGGTAACTTTTGCGTTACTAGCAGTCTACTCGCCTAATTTGACGCATATCAAGGTCAAATGGATGTTAATATCCTACGGTGCAGCAAATAAAAAATGAAGAGGTAGAGGAAAAGGAAATGAAGTTTCTTTTATTGCTGGATATTTTTTAAGATGCAGATTAGAATACTGCTGGTTTCTTCTAAACCTTTGAGAATTTCCCAGTATATCCTGTGTTGGACTGCTTCTTAATGTGTTGCATCAAGTAACCCAAAGTTAGGAGGTTTAAAGTTTTCTGCTAATTCAAAATACGTCTCTTGAATCAAGCTGCAATAAACTGTTTGACAGAAGTTTGCTGGTCTCACAAACCTTATTTTCAACAACAACGATACACCCAATGTAGTCCCATAAGTGGGGTCCGGGTAGGGTGGGGTGTACGGAAACCTTACCCCTACCTTTGTGGGGTAGAGATGTTGTTTCCGATAGACCATCGGCTCAAGAAACTCACAAACCTTATTGTCTGATAAAATTTAACTTTCAACTTCACTATCAGTCTTTCACATGCCTAAAATATGACTGTGGCAAGTACTAACATGAGTGGTTGTAATCAATCAATCGATCAACTACACTTGAATTCTAGATTAGTTGTAGTGGCTATATGAATTTCCCTATATTCATTTCACTCTATTCAAGTCATTTCATTCCAATATTTAGTAGTTTTTCTTTTAAGAAAAATGAACTTTCTAAATCAAAGTCTTTATGAGTTTTACACTTATCCCTACATTAACATAAAAGTCGACCATGAAAAGACTCCCAGTCAACTTCGGATCTAATGCAAGTATAACACCAATATCATAACCTTAACCTCATGATATCACCTATATATAATCTCATGTCCATTGTGTCATGTTCTTAGCTAAATAAGCATGGAATTGTGAGAGATATTGGATTTTTCTAGACTTTTCTCCATAACCTCTTTTAACTCTTTTAATCATCATAGTGTCACATCTAAGCATATGTATATTTGGGGGTCTAATTAGAACATCACAAACCATTTTAGATGGTGTTCTAATCTCGTATGATTTTGCGTGTCCACATGGCAGTTTTAACATCCATATCTTTGCAGCACTCATCTTGTGGATATGTGGTGCTTCTAAGGCTCAATATTTACTCTTATATGACATTGTTAGTTTCTGAAATTTAGACATATCATTCATATAACACCCTTTAAGGAATTTCACCATTAATATAATTTGTTAGCTCATCTGTACTAGTCTAAACAAGTACAGGATTTAAGGAGTGGTTATATGTAGATCAAATTGTCTTTCTCCCTCTGTCTTTGGTGGGATGATTTTCTTCGATAATTGAACCTTTGCAATGATAAAACCAGCCCTTTTCTGTTAGTTGCAAATACAAAGTTCTAATCATAATTGTCTGTTCAGGAGAGGCATGGGAAAGAGATTGTCTTGAAAGCAATGGGTCAGGCAATTAGCAAAGCAGTTGCTATAGCAGAGATCATCAAGGTAGCTTTCTCTGGTCTAGATGGCTTTCTTCCTCTACTTCTTCTATTCTTTCTCCTACTCAATGATCTTAATCTTTTGCAGAGAAGAATGCCTATACTTCATCAAGACACTGCTATCAGCTCAGTAAGCATAACAGATGTATGGGAGCCTATTGAAGAGGGTCTTTTGCCGTAAGTTTCACCCCTGATTTACCCTCATAATGTTTTCTTCTCGCACTGTGTATATCCCTAAGCATGACTAGCATTCATGTGGTACTAATTTCTGGAAATTGGTTTTCTTTGCAATATAGTGTAGAGCAGACCCGCCATGTTTCAGTGATTTCAATCACGTTGTCAACACAAGAGCTGAACAAAAATTCCGCCGGGTAACTCTCTGCCTTCGTCTGCTTCTCTATGTATGCTGCTCCTGTTGTTTGACATGGCTGCCTGTTAACTATTCAATGATCGTTATTTGAATTGTTTTTCTGATGGTAGTTACTGTATTTTTTTAGTGTTTTCTCACTGAAAATATGTGGTCTTAACTGATTATCTTACTCTTCATGGCCCAAAATGCAACTTCATTTTCATAGGTATCAAGCTCCTTCTGAGGTTGAACAGATGAAGCCACGGTATAATAATTACCAGCCCCAGCTGCAGCAACAATCTCCAAGACAAACACATGCAGTCTATTATGCTGGTAATGAAGGTAATGAGGCACCAGGTAAAATCACTAAACAAAATGATTTTCAGAATTGAACTCGACTTATGTGGAAATTTGTGTAACGTCTTGAATACACTACAACTTCATTTTAGATTCATATGAGCGAGGACGAGGTCGTGGTATAGGGAGGGGACGTGGTTGGAGCAGAGGTGGATATGGAAACTACCAAGGTATTCTTCTGTTACTTAAGATCTCAGTGAAGTAATGTGCTCATTAATGTATCGATGATGTAAATGTGGTAATTTTGTTTTAATAGAAAATGGTGGTTACTCAAACTGGGGTCGAGAAAATGGTGGTTACTCAAACCGGGGTCGAGAAAATGGTGGTTACTCAAACTGGGGCCGAGGAAATGGTGGTTACTCAAACAGGGGCCGAGGAAATGGTGGTTACTCAAACCGGGGCCGAGGAAATGGTGGTTACTCAAACTGGGGGGAAGAAAATGGTGGTTACTCAAACCGGGGAGGACAAAATGGTGGTTACTCAAACAGGGGCCGAGGAAATGGTGGTTACTCAAACTGGGGCGGAGAAAATGGTGGTTACTCAAACAGGGGCCGAGGAAATGGTGGCTACTCAAACTGGGGCGGAGAAAATGGTGGTTACTCAAACAGGGGCCGAGGAAATGGTGGCTACTCAAACTGGGGCCGAGGTGGGGGCCGCGGTGGATGGGAATATCGTGGTAAGTATACTTCCTTGAGTTTGCATTTTGTACTGCCTGCACAGATACTTTCTTGTATTCTTTTAAAACTATGAAATTCCTCAGAATTTTTCTATTGTATTTCTGTTGAACCTTGTTTTATAGACATAAACACAGGCTCTGGATATGGAGGAGGCAGAGGACGTGGACGTGGACGCATGGACCTTCGTCCTCGAGGTGGTGGCAACCAGGCTTAGTAGGGGATTGGCACATTGTGTTTTTGCACAGATGCCTTGGCTAGTGGTTATTCTGTCCAAAGTAGGTCTAAAGAAAGAAAAGCATGAAATTGTGGGTTGTTGTTTCATGTGCAGTGATTTTGTTGTTTATCAGCATTGTGGAATGTGGAAAAGCTTATATCCTCTATTTGCTTTTAATGAAGCCAAAGTCAAGTAGCCAATTTCTCACAGTCGTTGCATATTATCGTTGCTGTATATGTATATCTTAATATTTTTTTCCCTTTTGTCTTTTTCTGAGATTTTGTTTCTTTTTTTTTACCTTTGGTACTGTATTGGTGTAGGGATGGGGTGAGGTGGGGCGGGGTGGATTGAGCTTAACCCGCAAAATTTTTAATCTGCCCCGCTCTACATTAGTTTAGAAGATAGACTGGATAAAATGCCAAAACTCCCATTCCATGTTTTGGTCAAGTTAATTATCTTGCATAACATGACCAGGTTCATAACTCCTTGAAGGGACAAATTGGTAAAAAAGATGAAAAGCTGCTGACATGTGGAAATGAACAAGATATTATATTTTTAGCTTTTCACAAACTAATTTAATGAATAAGTAACCAATGAGTATATATTATATCCCCGTTGACGTCTTATATTGGTTCCTAATGAATATCTGTTTATTACTAATAAACAGCATTCCAATTCTAAGGCAACTTGTTTTGAATTTGGAGGAAGGAGATGCCGTGAGTGAAATGGGATTAAGGAAAATACTTAGTGTTTATACCATATTAATAGATTGAGACATTCAATTTATGGAAAAGGGTTAAATATATCTATCTACTACTCGACACAATTTAAATATACTATCGTTATATTTTCGGGTAAAAAATATCCCTTCCATTATACTTTGACACTGATTTGCCCTTATGACTAACAAATGGACATGTGGATGACCAGGTTTAAAAGAACCCACCCAATCGTACATAACTAATACTCATATTACAAATATATGCATAACTCTATCAAGTCCATGACAAAGACTTGATTGAGCAGGAGTGGGGAGCTGTGTTTGGGTTAGCCTACAATTGAGACCTGGATATAATTTAAATTGGATGAGTTCTTTTAATCTTGACTGTCCATGTATCCATTTGTTAGTTCTAAGGGTAAATTTGTGTCAAAATATAAGGTATATTTATCCCGAAAGTATAACAATTCTATCTCATAAAATTATATAATTATTGTAAGTTGATATAGCCTGAGGTACACACTAGATACCGTAAGTTTTTATTAAATGTTTCCTAGGTTATTTTGATAAGAAGACCATCCCGATTGCGTACTTAATAAACCTTGAATTTTTCAATAGGACACCCTTACAAGCACTATGGTATATATATATATATATATATATATATATAAATGAAAGGAATTAGAAGATAAAAGCAGGTGGGGCATGTATGTTTGTACCAAAAAGAAATAACAGTTAAGTAATAGAGACGGATATTCGTCCAGGTTCAACCAATTATTCATGAATTTGTCTATCTTCAAATTCAACTAAATCTTCTCTTCAAATTTTAATATTCATCTTATATATATATATATATATATATTAGAGTATATGATACTAGCTAACAATTTTTATAATTAGAAAGATTTGCATTTATAAAGAGAGAATAATGAAGAAGGAAGTATTGTTTCATGTTGTTCATAAGGTTC
The DNA here is from genome assembly GCA_036250505.1 of Solanum acaule. Lineage (NCBI taxonomy): Eukaryota > Viridiplantae > Streptophyta > Magnoliopsida > Solanales > Solanaceae > Solanum > Solanum acaule. The sequence continues at coordinate 11,545 of JAJOOR010010467.1, read as the reverse complement.
CTTCAGGTGATGGACCTTATGTTAGGGCCAAATATGCTCAGGTAAATTCACTTTTAATTTCCCAAATTCACTCATTTCGAATTAAATCATCCACTCTAAATCTTAGATCTCAATTAGTAACTCTAAAATTATATCATTAGATCAACTTCTTTTGCTCCGCTTTTGTGATTAATTGAAAGTTAAATACAATAGCCTATAGGTCCAATGTTGGTTACCTGAGTAAAACTCGATTCAAACATATGGACATGCATGTATTTCAGATAGTTGAGAAGGAGCCAGAAGCAGCGATAGTATGGTTTTGGAAGGCAATAAATGGAGGAGATAGAGTGGATAGTGCTCTTAAAGACATGGCTATAGTCATGAAACAGCTTGATAGAAGTGAAGAGGCAATTGAAGCTATTAATTCTTTTAGATGTCTCTGCTCCAAACAGGCTCAAGAATCCCTTGATAATGTCCTTCTTGATCTCTTCAAGGTATATATCAATTACTATTCCTCTTCATTTTTTTAGTCTAATCAACTTGATAAGTTTTCAGAATTTAAAGTTTATGAATTTTGAATTTTACTACTTTTAAATTCTTTGGTTTTAAATTAATAATCGTACATATTCAATAGATTTTCATATATATATATATATATATATATATATATTTTAAAATTACAACTGTTGAATTCGACTGAACTCATAGTCAACAAACACTTAGCTCCAGCATTGCATACATTAATAATTGTTCAAATTCGTAGAATTAAAAAGATAACCTTCAATCAATATGTGGCTCTAACCTTGCATATTGACATGAGATAAAATCAAGAAGGATGACAAGTCTGATTTGGTATAGTATTTTTCAGGACAACGAGTCTCATTCAATTTCAGTAACTAGCTCATAAATATGCTAAACAATATTTATTCATCATTTTTCTTATTTTGGTCATCATTATATAGGGAGAAACCACCAAATAATGTGGTATGGTGAGTTAATTAAAGTTTGAAAATGGAGATCTTTTTAGTGAAGATCACTTTTATTCTGTACTCTATGAAAATCCAAAATATTAGTTGGGGCAGAATTTTGGATATTGGAATTGGGCAATAAAAACCAAGAAAGGAAATTACATAGGAAAAGGGGAATTTAATAACATGGTACAACTTTGGATGGTACATAAACTGTTCACTTACATTGTCACATCATATATCATGTTGAAGTGTGTGATCATATCATCTAAAAATTTAAGCTGTTAGAAAAAACATGTTTATATTATTTAATGGTATTCTTAATACGTATTATACTAAAAAAAAGGTTCATGCATTTAACCATATATATATATATATGTGAACAATATATATATGGACTAATAAATAATTGTGTTTTACATGTATGTAGAAATGTGGAAAAGTAGATGAACAAATAGCATTGTTGAAACAAAAGTTGAGACAAATATACCAAGGGCAGGTTTTCAATGGTAAACCTTCAAAAACTGCTCGTTCACATGGCAAGAAGTTTCAAGTTTCTGTTAGGCAAGAGACGGCAAGAATTCTGGTAATTAATCACACCTATTATTATCTTATTTAATATTAAGATATTGGCTTAATACATAACCAACCCCTTAATCTTGTCAAGATATATATTTTCCATTTAGACGTACACTCGAACCAATAATGTTTCAATATATTGAATACTTCAACTCCCAATAAAATGTTTCAGTTAGACATGTTAATCATATAAATTATGTCATTTTCTTTAATTATACGCATTTGTCTCAATAAGTTGTAAAAGCCATATATTTTCTAGTGATGAACAAATATAAGTATTACATAAAATACAAATGTCACATAATGAAAATACAATAGCATATATACACTATGCGTAAATATAATGTATTCCGCTACATTTAGTAATACATAAATTATTGCTATGTTTCATAATTAGGGATTTAGGGGCAACGAAAATTTAGACTGTACAATTGTTACAGGGAAATTTGGGCTGGGCCTATACGCAAAAGAGAAACTTTATGGCAGCGGAAGTTGTGTATAAGAAAGCCCAAATAATTGATGCAGACAGCAACAAGGCTTGTAATTTGACCCATTGTTTGATAAGGCAAGCTCGATACGATGAGGCTCGTACCATTCTTGAAAATGTTTGGAGAGGTAATTATGCGGGTTCTGAAGATCCGAAAACTAGGAACCGTGTGGAAGAATTGCTAGTGGAACTAGACTCGAGACAACCACCGCCTTTTTTGCAAAATCTTCCGGGCCTAAATTTGGATGATGACTTCATGAATGGGTTTGAACATCTTATAAATGAATGGGCTCCTCCAAAATCAAGAAGACTACCAATATTTGAGGAGATATCTACTTTCAAAGATCAATTGGCTTGTTGATTGTTGTCAAGTAGTTAGTGATATGTGGGTGTGAAATATGTGAGTTATTCAAATTAGGTGGAAAAAAAAATGAATAATAGTTTGTGGACTATGTAAATTATGATGTAGATGAGATCTTGTGGCAAAGTTTGGAAATGAATTCTACTCTATTTGTTTTTTGTCGTTGTTGGTTTAACCTTCTATTATCTGAAATCTTTTAGTTTGATTGATTCGAAATTTTGTTGAATACATCTTTAAAAAAAGGAAGTATGTTCTTTTTTTTAATACTTCCTTTGTTTCAATTTGTTTGATGGGAAGTCCACGGGTTAATTTACACTTCACATGTTCACATGTCATGAAGGTAATTGATAGAATGAGAGGGATATCTAGAAATTTTGTTAGCGAGTATTTCACAATAGAGAATTATGTTACAATATAATCTAGGTCGTTCTCACCTGGTTAGTCATGAGGCGTATTGGCTATCTCCGAGTATTAGAATGAGAAGTAATGAATTCTATCATCGTCCCAATTGATCAAGGACAACTAGAATACCTAATGAGATGGATCGTGATCCTGCCGTGTATGAGCGAGCTTGTGGATTATGTAGGCAAACATGACATAATAGGCGTCGATGTCCAGATCGTAATTAAATTTAAGTAAATAGTATTTTATTAGTGCAGTTATCTTAATTTTCAGTTGTAGGTCTGTCACGACCCAAATTATACCCTAGGCGTAGCATGACGTATAGTACCCCAATAGGCCCTACACAAGTCACTTAGCATACATCATACAAGATAATAGAAGTAAAGAATTCAAAATCATAGTCTTATATCATAAAAGAGTTTTGACAAAGCGGAAGTCTAACATAAGTCTCAATAAGTCATCTAAGCATTTTAAAGAAGCGGTTGGGACATAACCCATGCACCACATACATTATCCAAAAACTAAAGAAAGACATGAACAAGTAAATGTATCTCGGTCCTCAAAACATGATGACTCACCAAACTCTTGAAATCCGGAAGAATCAACTAGCCACGAGAGTGAGAGGTAGGACCGTCTGACCCTACATTAATGAGACAATGTAGGCACAAGTATGCATTAGTACATGAAATGTACTAAGTATGGGGAAATATACATACAATAGACATGGTGTCGTAAATAACTTAAACATGTAATACATGACCAATAATTGAACATTTAAGAGCATAAAGGAGCAATGGCATATAAATCATGAAATATAGTCAGTGCATTTAAAATAAGAGACATAAGGAAAGCTTTGAAGAAACATAGTCATTTTGTGGGATATTAACTTTAACTGACTATAAGACCATGAGAATTATATAATGGAATCTGGTATATCCCTCATATTGAAAGAAGGGGAATATACTTGTCAATGTAGAATCCGTACATATCATCTTTTGCTAAAGTGGATCCACTAGCTAGGTCATTTAAGAAAATCCTGCGAGGGCACGTAGTTTGGAACTAAAGGTTGCTACTAGAGACTACCCTATTGAGCCTCCACCTCAAAGCCCTCTCGGTGCTAATTCTAAATCCCAATAGAATAGATAAAAGTCAAATATCATCATAACATAGGAAAGGCAATGATCAATACCAATCCACACTTTTTAGATCAAAACATAGAATAACCCTTAAACACAATTCAACATGGATGAGGAAACCTTTCACCAATGTAAATCCATATGTGAGAAATACCTTTCACAATCATGATCATAAAATTAAGTGAGAAATCCTTTCACAATAGCATTGATACTTTCCTTTTAAAGCATCTCTAAATCATTTACAATAATTTCATAAAAACATGCATATCTTCATAAATTCATAGTTCGTAGGTTCATGGGTTCATCATAGGTTCATAGTTGAAAATCATAATTTAGGCATGAGTCAATGTAATTTCAACTAAATATCATGTATTAGCATTGAATCATGCATTAAAAGACATAATTAACAATAATAAATCATAATTGAATGAAATCCACAAGATTGAATTGAAACCTTAACTTGATCAATTGAAATTGAATTGAGAATTTGGAAACCTTGGGGGACCCCATGGAGAAAAGGACTCCATGGGTGAATACCCACATACCTTATTACTCAAAGCCCAAGAAAATGGTGAATTTGATACCCTTTGAATGAACCCTAACTTTTTCTTCTTCTTTAGGTTGAGAGGGAAATTGGGGAGTGAATTTGGTTAGATTTTGGAGATTAGGAGAATGAGGTTGAAGTAGGTATTTTTGGGAGTTAAAAGATTTATATAGGGCTTAGGGTAGAAGACAAAATGACATAGTATTGATTTAAAACAATTAGGAAAAACACTCAAATGCCCCTTAAAATAACTTTCGAACTCGATCTGCAGTGGTCAGCTGTAGATCAAGTATTGGGACCTTAAAATTACTTAACTTTCAACGAGACCCTTCTATGATTCGTAGGTCTTCCTACAGTCCGTAGACAACAACCGTAGGAACCAACTTAACCCCTTAAAATTTTACTAAGTCATAGACATACCTACGACTCATACAAAGATTGACGGGCCGTCCTGGTGAATCGTAGAAAAAGGTACTGAGACTTGATTTCAAAAAAAAAAATCCCTTTCTACAAGACTGGTCTATGACCTGTAGAAAGACCTACAAATCGTAGACTTGTCTTGTAGCTTGAACCTGCTGCTGCAATTTAATATAGTCTTTTCCTTTTAGAAATTCGAGGCGTTACAATATCAATGTCCAGTTGTGTTAATTTCCTTTTGATTATATATTGTAATGTAACTCAAATAATAATCAATCTTTTATATCATTCTTTTCTGTTAAAATTTGGGATTACATTTATATCGTATATCGAATACTTGTAACTATTTAGATTTTTATGTGTAGAAACTGAAAATAGAGGAGACTAAGTTATGGTCCAAAAAAATTATACATTTGAGGTTGTTGGTTTCAAAAGTTATATACTAACCTGTAAATTGTAATACTTGTACTGAAGCAATACCTGAAACCTCTCTGTTACAGTTTTTGGCCTTGCTAGGGGAGTTCTTGGCCTCAGTTTGTTACTCTTTGCTTTTTTCTTTTTGTCGTGCTGGTAAAGACAGTGACTCCCTGACAATCAAGGGTAATTTTCAATTAAACTAAAAAGAGGAGCAGTTATGTCAAAATATAATATAAAGATGTTAAAAGTACCCGTCCCACAACATTTAGGAAAAATAGTACGCTTCTCCTTCACTGATGGTTCACCGCCTTCGCTTGCATTCTCCACTTTATCGTTGGAATCATCCAACTCATTACCTTTTATATCAATGTTGGAGTCCTCTAAATTATTAACAACATCAGGGTTCTCAATGGACATTGGCGGTAATGAGGTAAAGTTAGGGGCATTCTCAAAATGTTGAGGCTGAGAACCACCAAATTCATTCTCAAGTGATGAAGGACTTGAATTTCTTGATATTTGTGACGCCATGTATGGAACAATCTCAATATTTATTGGTTGATATGCCATACCCGATGCGCCGGGAGTGAAATTCTGAGTGTGGCCCCTTGAAATGAAACCAATATCACAAGTTGCGTGATCATCTCCTGAGGTTGATTCATCCATTTCAACATGAACTCGTCCTTTCTCAACAGCACAAACCCTTCTACCAACAACACCACCTTTTCCTTTCCTACGAACATGGGGATGTAAATGATCAGGATGTACCTCACCTCTTTTATAATCGACTTGTACATTAATCCTAAAAGCCTCGTGCACATATGCCAAACATCTTTCTCCTTTATTCCGCACCATTGTACGAAATATGTATAAATCATCCATTAATAGCTGATCACCAAGTGCTTTTTCTTTATCAACCATGGAATGAATATGATGTGCCTGCGCAAAGTGAATACAAGATGTACTTTTTTTTTATATAGGAAGCAAACTAAAAGATCCTAGTGAAACTTAAAAAACATAACATTTTCTATATATGCAACTTAAAATCTTTTGCTAAAGCTATAAAATAATAATTGTCATGACCCAGACCATCGTGATTGGCACCCACACTAACACTCCGGTGGGAGAACCACTACTACAACCCAACCAAGCAACTAATCTAAAAACTAAGACATTTAAGTTACGGAAGCAAGTTAAATACTAAGGAAATAAATAGGGTTTCCATAAACTCTAACAAAAGTCTAACAATAATAAACTAACAATGCGGAAGTAATGCCTAGAACCTGAAAATCAATGTACCAAAACATCTAACAATGAACCAAGTCTAAATAAGAAGGGATGCAACCCCAATCTAATGTACTAATCAACTAACTAGAACATAGTCTAAATCCGGAATGGTGGACAAAGACGAAAGAGAACTCATGACAGCCCGGAAGAATTGGCTCACCCTTGAATTCAAACGATCACTGATCTCCTAAGCGAGGTCTGTCAGTAGTCGCTTTAAGATGCCCTGTACTCAAAAAAAATAAGAGCAAGTGCAGTATCAGTACACAACCACAGTGTACTGGTAGGATCACACGGCTATCTCTCTAAGTGCAACATACATAAGGCAACCAACAATATAATCGCATGCATATAACGAACATATACAAACAATGAACAACTTCACATTTTTAAGATACACAACTATATCAAATCATTGGTCCTCTCATGGAACCCAAATCCAAATAGTTAGCATACCGGAATATGGTACCCGATCTAATGATTATGCCGGAACGTGGCAACCGATCCATTCAATACACCACAATCACAATCACAAGTATATCCTCAAGATCATACAATTAAGTCACGATTTCATGGTAACCATCATTCATCTACCTCATTTACAACAAGTGTGATCAACATTGCAACATTCATGCATATACAAGTATCCTAATGAAACAAGAACAAACATACATCACACAATCATAGAATCGCAACCATAACCTACCTCGAAACAAGCTTGAAACCCTAAGAAACTTTATCCTTCCCTTTCCGGATTCGTTTCGCTTGTTCTTAGTCTACAAACAATCAATATAATACGGGAATCAATAAACAAATTACTAATTACTCGAATTACTAACAATTCTATGAACCCTAATCAAACCCATGATCCCAATTATCCAATTTAGGGTTGTTTTCACCAAATAATCTATAACAAAACCCTCCCCCATCAATATTCACCCATTCTATTACATTCTACGGATCAAAAAATGGATTCGGAGAGTGAAAATCTTACCTTTAGCCTCAAGAATGGTAAAAAATGAGTTGGAGTCGCTTGGAGTTCGTTCCTTAGCTCTAAAAGTCGAAAAGTGCATAATAAGTTCGTTTAGGGGTTTATTAACGACCTTAAGTCGCGTCGAGCCCGCCACATAGGCCATCATCCCGCTATAGCGGCCCCATCAGAGCAGCAAAATCCAGCGCCAAAGCGGCTGGAACAAAACATAGAGTTAATTTGAGAAATCCAAAATCCCCATTTCACAACACACCTCTAACCAACGACACTCAGAAAACTAGCGTTAAGATCAATTCCGGAAGTTCTACTCACCCGAATTCAATTCCGTAAAGTCGTACGGATTCCTTAACGAGTTATCTAACTACTCATGCAATCAAAATCATAAATGATTCACCCGATTGTTACCAGATTTCCCTACACCTCAAAGACTCCGATTTCGTCCAAATCTGGACTAAGTTGGGAAAATCCAAATACTACGACAAAGTTTTCCGGCCCCAAATTTTCCCCCATTGGCTTTTCTATAATGACGGGAACAAGTCGTTACAATAGATACCAATTTCCCCATCATTCATCCCCGAGTGACAAAACTTAGAAAAAATAGGCTAAGGAAAGAATGAAGTAGTACCTGAATCGACGATCAATTGGGGATATTTGTCTCGCATGTCCCTCTTGGTTTCCCAAGTAGCTTCCTCAACTAGACGATGCTTTCATTGAACTTTCACGGACTTAATATCCTTGGTGCTCAACTTACGCACATCTCGATCAAGAATTGCAATCGGTTCCTCATCATATTGGAGGTCCTTGTCTAACACAATTGAGTACCACTTTATGATACAATCCCCGTCACCATGATACCTCTTCAACATGGATACATAAAATACCGAATGAACACCTGATAGATTAGGAGGTAATGCCAATCTATACACTACCGGTCCCACATATTCAAGAATCTCAAATGAACTAATGTATCACGGACTTAGCTTGCCCTTCTTGCCAAATCTCATCACCCCCTTCATGGGTGATACCTTAAGAAGAACATTTTTGCCGGTTTGAAACGCCATGTCTCTTACCTTATGATCCACATACTTCTTTTGTCTACTCTGGGATGCTAAAAGTTTAGCTTGAATACTCCTCACCTTATCTTGAGCATCCTTCACTAAATCAACCTCCAAAGGTTTCACATCTCCAGCCTCAAATCATCATATGGGTGATCTATATCCCCTCCAATAGAGTGCCTCAAATAGTGCCATATCAATACTGGAGTGATAACTATTATTATAAGAGACTCACACAAAGGTATGAATTTATTCCAATGCCCTTCAAAATCAAGCACACATGCCCTCACCATGTCTTCTAACACTTGAATAGTCCTCTCTGACTGCCCGTCTGTCTGTGTATGGAAGGCTGTACTAAAAGAGAGTTGTGTGCCCAATTCATCATGCAATTTCCTCCAAACTTGGATGTGAATTGGGTACCACGGTCTGAGATGATAGAGAGAAGAACCCATGCAACCTCAGTATCTCTTTCACATAAACCTTAGCCAATTGTTCAACATTATAATCTATTCTTACCGGAATGAAATGGGCAGATTTAGTTAATCTATCAACCACTATTCAAATAGAATCAATCTTCCCCAAAGTCTTGGGAAGACCAACCACAAAATCCATGACTATCCTTTCCCACTTCCATTCCGGAATTGACATTCTTTGAAGTAAACCTGCAGGCCTTTGATGTTCATATTTCACTTGTTGATAATTTTGACACTTCGCTACAAACTCTGCTATGTCTTTCTTTATGCCCGACCACCAATAAATTTGCTTCAAATCTCAATACATCTTGGTCACATCCGGATGAATAGAATATCGCGAACTATGAGACTCCGCCAACAATTTCTCAATCAAGTCATCTACTCTAGGAATACAAATTCTTCCTTTAAAATTGAGCACACCATCCGCATCAAGAGTGGTCTCTTGTACCTTACCATTCGCAGTCTTCTTTATAAGCTCATCCAAATTCTTATCCTCAAATTGTTTGGCTTTGATCTCCTCAATGAATGTGGCCCTCACTTCAATGCTAGCTAACACCCCACCTCTTTCTAAGATGCCCAACTGCATGAACTTAGACTCTAAGGTTTGAATTTCCTTAGCCAAAGGTCACTTGGATACACTCAAGCAAGCTAAACTACCCATACTCACCACTTTTCGACTCAAAGCGTCTGCCACCATAATAGCCTTGCCTAGATGGTATTGAATAGTCATATCATAATCTTTAAGTAACTCCATCCACCTTCGTTGTCTCAAATTCAGATCATTTTGAGTGAACACATGCTGCAAACTACGATGATTAGTAAACACTTCACACTTAGCACCATAGAGGTAATGCCGCCAAATCTTAAGAGCAAACACTACCGCTGCCAACTACAAATCATGTGTTGGATAATTCCTCTCATGCACCTTCAATTGACGCGAGACATAAGCTATAACATTCTTATCTTGCATCAACACAACACCCAAAGCAGAATGTGAAGCATCACAATAAATAATAAAATCCTTACTTTCAACCGGTAATGCTAGAATGGGCGCGGTGGTCAAGAGAGTCTTGAGCTTTTGAAAGCTCTCCTCACATTTTTCAGTCCACTCAAATGATATCTTCTTTTTGGTCAAATTAGTCAAGTGAGTGTCAATAGAAGCAAAGTTCTTCACAAATCGACGATAATAGCTAGCGAGCCCCACAAAACTCTTAACTTCAGTCACAAAACTTGGTCGAACCCAATTCTTAATCGCCTCAATCTTTTGAGGATCAATAACCCCTTCTTTCGAAACTACATGCCCCAAGAATGCAATAGAAGTCAACCAAAATTCACACTTAGAAAATTTGGCATACAACTTTTGTTTTCCAAGAACGCCCAAAATAATACGAAGATGGTTGGCATGCTCTTCCTCACTTTTCGAGTAGACCAAAATATCATCAATAAAGACTATAACAAATGAATGAAGAAACGTCTTAAACACCTCATTCATCAAACTCATGAACGCTGCAGGCGGATTAGTCAAACCAAAGGACATAACTAGGAATTCATAGTACCCATAGCAAGTCCTAAACGCCGTATTGGGCACATCCTCGGGCCTAATTTTCAACTGATGGTAGCCAAAGCTTAGATCAATCTTAGAGAAAACTGATGCACCTTGCAATCGGTAAAAAATATCATCTATTCGAGGCAAATCATACTTGTTTTGGATAGTGACCGTATTAAATTGTCGATAATCTATACAAATTCTCATACTACCATCCTTTTTCTTAACAAACAAAACTAGAGCACCCCATGGGGAAGCATTAGGATGAATAAATCCCTTATCAAGAAGCTCTTAGATTTGAGCCTTAAGCTCTCTTAATTCTATTGGAGCCATATGATATGGAGGGATAGAAATGGGGTGCGTACCAGACTCTAAATCAATGTAGAAATCTATATCTCTATTCGGAGGCATACCAGGCAAATCATTAGAAAACACTTCACTGAATTCAGACACCACAAGAATAGACTCAATGGATAGAGCCTCAATCTCAACATCCCTAATATGAGCCAAATAAGCCAAACAACCCTACCCTATCAATTTCTGTAACGACCCGAGAGCACCCTCTAGCTATTACATGCGTATTCGACCTCTCGGAGGTCTTATACAAGCCTTAGCATTCATTCATCGCATTCGGTAATAAAAATCGTAGGGAATAAAAACACTTTTTAAAACAAATCCATAATACTCATAAAATCTTTCAAATGTAAAGAAGTAGAATTTCTAAGTCTCATGTACCATCTTAGACACGAATAGAATATCTTAGGATACGGCCCTTTTCAACAAAAATATAAGTCTTATACAATGTCTAAGTGGAAATACTAGAAAGGTAACAACTATGTCCTCGAATATATGAGGACATACCAAGCTTCTTGAGAAGAGTCAATATCCCAAGCTTCCTCAAAAGATCTC
>JAJOOR010010466.1:0-23501 GCA_036250505.1 Solanum acaule | reverse complement strand
TTGAACACTTTCATAGTATTTGGATAAATTCTAAAAGGGTTTTAAGCACTTATTTTTAAGCTAAAAAAATATAAATTAGCTAAAAATTTAAAATTTGTGATTTATGACTTTTAATTTATAAATAAAAAATTATAAATTCATTCAATCATACTCTAAGACTCTTAATATTTATAAAAGTCTTGTTGAACTCCTCTACCAGAAATAAGAAACAGTTTTTAGGTGGATAAAAAACTAAGTTAGTATTTTTTTTTCATTTGATATTCATATTTATTTTGGTTTGATCCGTTCGAATTTATATAGGAAAGGTTCACTTTTAGAATAATACATTATTTATTTGGGAATAAAATTTCAACTTTAAATAAACTTAGTAGGGATTTGTACATGCAATATAAAAAATTATGATTTTAAATTAACTTTTTAACATGTGATTTGTAATCATGATTTTAAATCTCAATTATACAAAAAGCATGATTTAAAATTTCAAATCGTGATTTCAATTTTTTTAAACGCTTGACTTATAAATTTATATTTGTATAAATAAAAAATAAAACAAATTATTTTAAATTTACAAAAAAATAATAATTATACTTGGTGTGAAGAAATTATTTGTATTTTTTTTTTTTGGCAAATAGGAGATATTATATTAACTTACACCAAGTTAAAGTGTATTGTTTCCTGTTTTTCCCGGTACTTAGTTAAGGGCCATTTGCTGGCCTATATTATCAATAGTACCTGTGTTAATCTTTTTAACAAAAGTAGTTCCTATAGTCAGGAGCGTAGCTAGAGTTATTCCAGGGTGTCCAACTGGACATTCTTCTCGGAAATTAAGTTGTATATATATGTCAAATTTTATATTTAAAAGATATATATTTAAAGTTGGACATCCTTGACAAAAGTTATGTCTTTGGTGTAGTGGTAATATGTATCCATTTGAGTGAAGGAGTTTTGGGTTCGAACCCCAAATAGCACAATATTATTTTATTTTATTTTGACAGCCACAAATTATTATTCTTGGACATCCTTAATTAAATTCTGGCTCCACCACTGCCTATAGTGTCTGCTTGTAGTTCCTTATTAAGTATTACTATTGCTGACTAATGGATCTTTATAAAATCATATGTATTTGAAAGTTTATAATCATAAACATTTATTTATAAAAGAAATATGGAGATATACAATTCATCAAATATGGTGCTTTAAGATAATTTGATTTCTTGTTTATGGACTATAATTTGTTTATTCGGAAAGATTGATATGAATTGATTCTTTTTTTGATATTTTCATCACAATTGATATAATTTTCATATTTATAAAAAAATATAATTTATAAAATTCAAATTACATATTCAAACAAACTTCATTTTCAAATCAATATATTTTTAAAGAGAGAAGTATTGAAAAACCTCCTAAACTCAGTATAAATTATTAGTTTCATTTCTGAACCATTGACAGACTTAAAAACACCAATTTACTTGACTAATTGAACTTAAATACACCCCCGTTCTAACAATCTGAGTGAAATACACCCTTAAATTCTCGCCAAATTTAAGGGTGTTTTCAACACTTCTCTTGACTTTTTATTAAGAGTCTCATGTTCCTATAAGAGTTTGAGACCACTTGTTATGTCATGTGGCAGATCGAGGGAGTATCAGGGATGTATCTAAGTTTAGATAGTCAAATAAATAACTGATTTTGAAAGGTTAATAATTCAGAGATAAAATTAATAATTTATATCAAATTCTGATATATTTTCAATAATTGTATGTATTTTAAAATCATGATTTCTAGAGAAGTACACATTAGCCTAATAATAAGAGAGGTCTAGTATGAATTGACCTTGGCCAAAATCTTTTTAGAGGCAGTCTATATGATAGGAATGCATCTAAAAGTGGTAAAAGTCACATAACGGCACTCTGGCTTTTGTCTTTTTGCTTTTGTTATATACTCTTTTAACATCTTTTTGACTTCTACTCCCCTTGCAGTGTGAAAATTGAACAGTAAATCTGTGTGACTTCTATTCCCCTGCAGTGTCAAAATTGACTGGCACCTTCACAGGAGTACCTGGCTTTTCATTCAAATATTTGAACTTTTTTGGTTTTCCTTTTGGATGTTTATGGTTTTTACTTTAGAACATTTGTGTAAATATAAATTATTTATGAATAAAAGAAGAATTTTAAAATTAAGGTTTATTTAATTAAAAAAAGATGACTTTTTTTTTTGATAAACTAAAAATAAGCTAGTGCTTGATCACAAATTTTTAAATATTTTTGGCAAGTTATTTTTTGGTGAAATTTCACTATGTGTTTGATTATAGATTTTGGGAGAAATATTTGACTTTAAAAAAATAATTTATATCCATAAGTTTGTATCATTTTATAATGAAAATGTTCCATCAAAAGCTATGAAAAAAACATAATTAATATGAATTTGAAAAAAAGAGGAAGAAAACAAAAAGAAAATATCATTCATTTGTATATGAAAAACTACTATTACTACTTGTAATTAAAAGTGACTTCGGAGAGCAAGCTCGGATAAAAATTGTATAAAATATGTATATTACAGTATAAATTTTGTACAACAAACTAGGAATGAAATTTAGTTCAAAACTACGAAAAAAGATTTGAAATATATCCGAATTTTGACCAAAATTGCTATAACAATCTCAAACTTTGGGTAGGACATATTACCCCATGCACTATTTAATAGTGTATTTTAAAGATATATATGTGTCCACGTGGACATCATAAATATGACATCATCATAAATAGTAACTTGTCCAGGTGAGCACTTATATATCTTTAAAATACACTATTAAATAGTGCAGGGGGTAATAATTCATGCGCAAAGTTTGGATTGTTACAGCAATTTCGGTCAAAGTTCGGATATATTTCAGACCCCCCAAAACTATAAATGATGGGTGTTTTTATAAAATATAAAAGTTTTGGGTAATTCTTAAATTTTAAAAATTCCTAAATACTAGAATTTGGCTCAAATAGTTTTTTTCTAGAATTATATGACCAAACACTAGTTTCCAATTTTTTCTCAAGTTTTTTTCCAAATATATTTGTAGTCAAATGATCCCTAGAAAAGGATGCCACATAAATTAGAATAAAGGGAGTATATCCTTATTAGATTATTCGGTTAATTTGTGTAAAAACTCTAGACTAAAATTTTATAAATACTTTAGTAATTATATAAGCTATTGGAGTCGTTTGGTGTAAGGTATTAGTTATAATAATCCTAAGATAAAATGCATGACTATTTTATTTTGCGTTTGATTGGAGATATAAGATAATCCTGAATTATTTGTCTCAAGATTACCGAGTTAAGTTATCCCAAGATAACTAATCCTGGAAAATGATGGGATAACTAATCCAATGATTATTAATACCTCCAACCAAACATGGGAAAAATAAACTCATGTTATATCTTATACCTCACACCAAATGAGCCCTAGTCATATAAATGGTGCAATAACTTATTATGTGATAATTAATTTAGGGATAACTTGTTTCTAACTAAACGATCCCATAGAGTTTTCTAGCACTTTACAATTTTTTTTATTTTTTATTTTTTAATAAGAAATCTTCATTTTTTATAACTAATTTTTTAATATACATTTTTATATGTATGGAGAAACTTATTTTTGAATTGCTTACTAAACTTTTGAAGATAAGTACATCCATGTCCAAATTGATAAATTTGTAACATCCCGATTTTTTGAAACGTCTAAATTAACTCGTACCTTCGTGGAAAGACAAAGAGGGTGAGTAATAAATTAAGAATGAAGTGGTATGTCATATTTTAAGTGTTCAAGGGTTGTATCTCAAGTTTTGAAGTTAGGTCAGTCGCAAAATAAAAGTTGGCGAAAGTTATCATAAGTTCCTTTTTAAAGATTTCTCTAAAATTTGGGTCAAATGTCTCAGAGGTTTTCTCCCAATCTATAAAGAGTTATGGGGCCCATGACCTATTGAATTGAAGATCTACGAGTCTAGTTTCCAACGCATCAAACCGTTTGTTCATACGACTTCAGAATAGAGAGATATTCGCGTTTTTGCGAGACTACACAAGCAGGCACGTGAGGTGGGTCCCATAGGTCGATGGAAGCTTATAAGATAGCATCTTCTTCATTTTTCTTCATTTCAACTCGTAAGAAACCCACGAAAATCAGAGAATTACTCCTCAAATCATCCTTGGATGTTCATGATCTCTTCTTGGCTCCTTATCGAAAATTGCCCTACGTCGCGAGCTCATTGTTTTGGTATAATTTTCATGGTGAATTGAGCGGTGTAGCTCCGTGGAGGTTGTGGAAGCAGGATTTTTTTCAGTGCTTTGATTTATTCAAGTGTTCTGGGCGTGTAAAGAAAGGTAGGAACAATCTTTTTAGTAGTTTACGGATACTTTAGGTCTTGGATAGTAATTTACGATAGGAATCCGTATCGATTGTCGAATTGTCGTAGTAATTTTATCCTTAATTATTGATTGATTTTACCTTTTTCTTTAGTGTTGTAGTGGTGAGGACAAAGGTATTTTCAGCATAAATCATAAAGGAAAAGGTATGTTAAGGCTATTCCCTTCGTTCGGCATGTTTCCTTAAAGCTTGGGAGTGATATAATAGGGTAGTTAATATTGGTGATATTGTAGATGTAATTGTGAGTGGTTGGCTAATTAAATGGTTATCAACCCTCATTATAGGGACTCGTAATCTGTTAAAACGACCCTAAGTTAGGAATGACTTGGAAACCATATATATATATATTGTTTATAGCTAAATTACTCACCTTCAGCTTATTCAATTGTTTGTTGTCGCCCTTGGGGCTATTGTGGTTAGCTGTTGAGCTATGAACTGCCTATGGGGTTTATGATGTTGTCTAATAAGAGTATGTTATTGCCTAAGAGGGTTATGTGTTGCCCACGGGGCTATATTGATGCCAAAGAGTGTTATGTGTTGCCTACGGGGATATTTTGACGCCAAAGAGGGCGATGTGTTGCCTATAGGGCTATGTTGATGCAAAAGAGGGATATGTTGATGCAAAAGAGGGATATGTGACTTCTTACAAAGACAAGGGGCTACCGATAGGGTTATGTAGATTGATTTGGCACCTTCTGAGCTTATGGGGGCCTAGGTAGGTGGTATGTTGTTTGTACCTACCGAGCTTATGTGGGATTGGTTAGGTTGTTGTTTGATCATTTTTGTAATTTTTTAGATTCAATAGTAGGTTAGCATGCTTATCTAAATTTTGATATCCTTACCTGATTGGTTTTGGTTTATTATGATACTTGCTCATTTAGTCTATAACCTTTCATACTCTGTACATTATTTTGTACTGATGCCTCATTGCCTGGGGGTGCTGTATTCGTGTATGTTGGTCCCGACAGACGACCTAGTACTATCTGGTTGGCTAGCCCCTTTCCTCCGGAGCTTCCAGAGTTGGGAGGTTTGTTAGTTTTTGTTGTATATATTTTTATGTGTAGGTTGGGCCCTGTCCCGCCAATCTTTACTACTCTTAGAGGCTTGCAGACTAGTGTGTGAGGTGTATAGCTACGTTATGGCCATGCTGACCTAGTTTGTTGGTTTGCTGAAGCTTGTGAGTTGTTTGATGTATTGTCTTGATATATACCAGCTTTCAGTTTTGGTATAGAGATCATGGTGGCCTCGACGGCCCAATCAGGACTTCTTTGAGTTGGCTATTTCTTTATATGAACTCTTGGGAGTAGCTGTTTCTTTTATAAATCTGTTGACAGGGGCCTTGTCGGCCGAGGGCTTAGTTTTAAGCCGAGATATACTTGTTTGTTTTCTTAATTGCGTGTGGCTGACATGCGCTAGTAGCAAATGGTTCAGCAGTGTCGGCTCGGGAATGAGTTCTGGCATTATGAGCCAGTTGTGCCCCTTGAGTTTGGGGCGTGACAAAATTATTCATAAAAAAGTATGAAAATATCATTTTCTTCTATTTAAATTATAAAACGGTAAAAGATTTCATTTCCTTTCTAGTAAAATTAACGGCAAAGGGTCAAATATACCCTTGTACTTTTGAAAACAGTGTAAATATACCATTCGTTATACTATTGGATCATAAATACCCCTATCGTTATACTATGGAACATATATACCCTTATTTTGAACGGAATGTCACGTGGCTGCACAACATGTAAAAGACCCATCCCTAATTTTTTGACCCGCTTCACTTGCTCTTTTATCTGATACCCGACCCAAAGTCCAACCCCATTACATAAATCGAAGCTCCGTAAGAAGCAAATTTTGGAGGGGAAGTTGATAGATTGAAACTCTGAATTGCTTTGCCAGTCATGGTTGCTGCTACTACGGCAAGAGTCTTCAGATTCTGATCTGGTGCCAATGACCTCTTCTTCAACCACAAACTTTTCGACTTCTTCACGAAATTGTTTGAGGTTCCAACAATCTGTAAATTGAACAAATTTAGAAATTCACTTGAATCAATCAAGGCACAAATCTCATTTTTAATTCTCATCGATAAATAGCAAAAAAATAATTTATGGTCACTCTAAAAAATTCCAAAGAAATTCTGTACTTACAAGGTGCTAGTCTTTATTTTACTTTTAGGGTCAAGAGATAGAATATAGATAATGTTTTTAGTTCAATATACTTTGTGGGTGTGTTTAATTTTCGGTCTTTTCGTCAATACCAAAAGCAACCAACCCCCAATTTCCTTTCACTTTCTATTTCTGCTCTAATCCTAATTTACAAAGAGAAGTTAATTAAAAGGGAGATTTTGATGACTTGTAAGGGTGGTTGTTGCTATTTTCTAGTTAGTTTTTTTATTGTTGGGAGTGTAATTTTTGGAGGAAAGTTTCAAAAAATTATTTTGTTGCTTGTATGGAGTCTGATGGTGGTGGAAATGAAGAAGTTGATGTTCCCATGGTTGTTGCTTGAATGGAGTTTGATGATGTTGGAGTAAATGAAAGTTGTGATACAGAGCTTCAATTTATGTTGAATGGAGTTATTTAAATAATTTGGTTGTAGTCGTAGGGATTTTTTTTTTATGGGGTTGGACTTTGGATCAGGTAACGGATAAAAGAGCAAGTGAAGCGGGTCAAAAAATGAGGATGGATTTTTTAAGATCATGTGCAGCCATGTGGTATTCCATCCATAATAAGGGTATATATGTTCCATAGTATAACGGTAGGGGCATATATGACCCAATAGTATAACGATGGGTATATTTAAATTATTTTCAAAAGTACAGGTGTATATTTTACCATTTTCCGTAAAATTAATGTGACATCACATTAGAGTAATTTTGCAATTAGAAGTGTAACACATGCTTAATTGAAATTACTAATTACATATTTTGAGTTTGGGCCATTATTCTCTTCCTCCTCCTCCTTCTTCAGTGCTTTCATTTTTCTATGTAATTGAAAATGTGAAGGAAGCATAAGATTCAATGTTCAACTATTATAGCTTTTTAAAGTTTTGATTTTAAAATTTAATGAGCCGTAAAAATAATATATTAAAAGTACTCAAAATTTTGAGAGGAGCTCATATTTAAAATTTGAGAATATTTAGAGGAGATTTTAAGTTTGTCGGTATTGAAAAACTCCATTAGTTATTAAAAGTTTCTTCAAAGCTCAACCAAATTTCAAAATTCGACGAAAAAAGTGAGCTGACCCGACACGACCAACAACCCACGCACTAGTGGGCTAGGCTGGCTGTTTACTGGCCTACAAAAAAATGGGTTAGCTCGACCTAGACCAACAAATTTCAAAGCATGTATAAATCAGTCTGAATAAAGTGAATCACCCCATATTAATAGCTCAACCTAAGAGTCACAGATGACAATATTACCCTCATGATACATTTTATCAATTGACCTAATTATATACAAATATATTTTTTATAATAAGATAACACAATTCTGATTATTATTTTTATTCTTTTACCTCATCCACTAGATGAAATATAAACTTACCAAAATAGCTAAAACTAATTTACCCTGCAGGTACATGCACTCTACAAAGGCAGAACATGTGATATAAAGGCTTGGAATGAAAATGGCGTGACTTCTGTTTGAAGTGAGTACTATTTTTATTCAGTTTTAATTGTCATAATTTACTTTTTTTTTAAGTTAAATTATAAAAAATTTGACTAACATTTTATAATATATTTTTTCATTATATTAATATATAAAACATTATAATTTATTGTACTTTTCGTATAGTTTTTGAATTCTAATTTTTTTTCATTTAAAAATTAATCAAGGTTAATTTTTAAAATCACAACATAACAAATAAAAATGGACAGAAAAAGTATTTTATTATAATAATGAGATGTACCGTTTCCCCTCTGTCCAAGTAAAACTTTGCACTAATTATGACGTACATACCTCTTTAATTAATGATGTCTCAAGTGAATAAGAATTGATTAATTATCACTCTACATATGTTGCCTCTTCACTTGAATGCAAACGAACGTTATGATAAGTATGTCCTACCAAAATTAATTTTCAACTCCTTGTTTAAAACTGGAACAAAATTTATTACTTTTGCTTATTTAGTTAGTGAAAATAACTATATCGAATGTTTGTATTACTTGGAGAGTTAAAAATATGGGAAAATTGTATGAAATAACAAATTATTAATTTAAATTAAATGTTATAGCTATAGTTTATTTTATTTGTAATTCGCAGCAAACATTTCATTTTTTTGCCATCTGATTCGGTATACAATTCGCCATTTTCGGTATACAATTAGTTATACATTTCGGTATAAAATGTATAAAATGCGTTTGTGTTTGTATAAAGCGAGAGAAAAGTGTATATACAAATACAAATATAAATACATATATTTTCGTCTTATACACTTATAATTATACAAATACAAATCTTATTAAACAAATTACAATGTATAAATGAATTTATACAAAACTGAACAATTTGTATAAAATTGGATGTATCTAGAGAATTATACAAATCAAAAGCTCCATATCAAACATAAAAATTGTTATGGAGCCCAATTATGCAAACTATAGTTATAACATACAAATATGATTTTTATGTTTGCTATATGTGAAAGTTGCTCAAAAAATATTTCATTTGTCCCTAATTACTTGTCCACTTTTGAATTGACACACCTATTAAGAAATCAATAATTGACATAGTGAGTTTACCATTTTACCCCTATTAATTATGAAGTGAATGAATTAAAAACTTAATATTTTCAAGAAGTTTTACATTTTTCAAAGTAATTAATTGGGGGTATAATAGGTATAGTAAAAAAAAATTGTCCTTTCTTGATTTGTCAAAAATGACAAGTAATTAGGAACAACTAAAAAGGAAAATATGGACAAGTAATTAGGGACTGAGAGAGTATTTGATTTGTACTTCCTCCGTTTCTATTTATATGTCACAATTTTAAATTCCAGGTGCATTAAGAAACTAAGTAACTTTACTATTATAGCCTTATTTAAATTATTTTTAAACTCAAGTTGTCAATTAATGAATATGAATTAATTTATTTTCGTTTTGTTAATTTAAACAATGAACATGAATTATTTACTTAGCTTTTCTATGTTGGTCAAATATATATTTTCAAGGCGAATAACTCACAAGGATAAAATAGGAAAAATATTGTAATTTATGTATTGATTTTATGAAATGACAAGTATTATGGATCAACTATTTATAATAAAAATGACATATAAAAATAAATGGAGGAAGTACCAGTTTATGTAACATTTTGATTTTAAGCTTCTTTATTTATTTTTAATTTTCTTTATCATAATTTTCAGATTTTTTTTTATTTTAAATTTTGTGTTGAATTAAACATCTTTACTTAAGAGGAAGATATATACTAAACTTTTGCGAGCGTGCACCCCATACGATGTGATCTATTGAATAGTTACGTGGGTAACCTTAGATATCAAAAATATAAATCTCACTAAAGATTTAAAAAAAAGAGGATAATTTTAGCATTTTGATAGACAAAATTATTTGATATCTACATCGATAGAAGGTAAAAGATACCGATGGAAGGTAAAACATGTACTCGTCGGTCCTTTAAAAAATAATACATTAACTTTTGTGCTTGTATTTGTGTACAATGTGAAAGATCTTTTAGAATTTGAGAAAAAAAGGTACTAATATGGACATGAAGGTGCACAAGGTTTCTTAAAAAAGGAAAAATTAAGTGGTTAATCAAACACATAGTAATAGTTACTTAACTAACATAGCTATTACAATTTGTATTAACATAGTAATTCCTCTCTCTCGCCTCTTACATCTCTTCCTCTCTCTCACCTCTCTCCACTCTCTTTCAAATCTCGCTCGCCTCTCTCCTCTTTTTCAATCATGTTTCCCTCGCCTCTCTCCTCTCCATACTCAGTCTCTCTCTCGCCTCTTTTTTGCCAATCTCTCTCTCACTTTATACAAATTAACAAAAAATTTACAAATGTATAATTTGAGGTTGTATAAAACGAGAGAGACTGATATGCAAATACAAATGTTTGAACTCGATTCAATTGTATAATGATATATACAATCATTGATATATATATATATATAATTCACTTCTCTCTACTCTCCTCCCTCTCTCGCTCGCCTCTCTCCTCCCTCTCCCAATCTCGCTCGCCTCTTTTCTTCCTCTAATATGTAGCTACAAATCGTAATTAACAAATTGTAGCTATGAAACATAATTAAGTTATTTTGAGAGGCTATATGTGAAAATTTTCCTACTTAAAATACATATTTATTTTATTAGTATATTTTTAAAGTACATTTAGTGTGATGAAGTGTTTGAGGGGGTGGGAGAGTACGAGGGGGTCCTTGAGAGATATTTATGGTTGAATATTTCAGTAGAATTGAAGCTTTAAAAAGCAATAGATTGAGGAAATTGTTGTGCAAAATCTGTGGCGCACCTACCGGATGTTACACATTCACAGTACTCTCATTTCCTGCCACCAAAAGACCTGGTGCATTGAGTTGAGTTATTTTTTTTAATCAAAGGTTTCAGATTCGAGTTTTGAATACAAAAAAAAATATTAATAGAAAATTCTTTCCCTTAATTGGCGCCCTATGCAGTACAAATTTAAAATAATTGGACTTCAATTTAAATACGGAATAAAAAAATATCTCATTTCCTTGTTTATTTATTAATTATTACATCACCTTTTCCTTCTCTTTTTCTCCAACTACCTTTCCTCCTCACACTCTCACTTTCACCTTCACAAATCACAACAACCATCCCACCTCCTCTTGATAACGCCTTTTGTCCATATATGTCCCCCAGCTAATTTCTTTTTTATATGTCTTGAACCAAAAATTTAGTTAGAAGATTTGAAAAGGTATCAAATATGAAATAATTGGAATTTGAACTTACAAATTAAAATACCACTAGTATATTTTTGTTTTCATTTTCCATCACACTATAAAATTTTCCTATATCAAGGGATTCAACCATTTATATATTAAATTAAATTAAATTTTGGAAAAACCGTTCAATTTACCTTTCTAACGATGTTATGTTTGACGAGGCAAGGACAAAGCCAAGGAGGTTCATCCAAACCCCCTTTGAATATGTGTTGATTAATATTAAAAGCAACATTCATAAAATTTATTTTTAAAAAAAAGTTGGTGTAAATATCTCACTTTATAAACTTTCATTGCCTACTTTTTCTTTTATGAATATTTTTACGTGCATTGTCACATCCGTACATGGTTAATTTGAGATGAAGTATAATAATTTTAAAATAAAATGCTAAAATGATGGATTAGAAATAAAAATTTAACCAATTTATCTAATGTGAATCCAAATACTAATTTATATTGTAACCCAATTATCCTATTTTTTGTCCAATCAACCAAATATCTATTAATAAAATAGTGTCGATATAACTTGTTATTTAACCAAACAACTCTTTATCGTCTCTTTTTGTTATTGTTGCAATTCTAAGAAAATGACAAAAAGTTGTCTCTTATGTTTAAGCATAGGTTCAAATAGTCTCCTAAATTACATACTAAAAAAATTTGATCCTTTAATTTGTCAATACTTAACACTTTTAGTCTCATTCAAATTATTTGTTAGACTTGATAGAAACAATGATTTTTAAAAAAATTTATAAGCACAGAAAAGTCCCATAAAATCCTTAAACATACAACATAAAAAATTTAAAAATAACAAAAATTACACTTCAAAGATTTATCACAAATTCTAAAAATAAATTAAAATAAAAAAAATTATATATAAAAAATGTATTTCTAAATATGAGTTCCCACTAATTTGTTCTTTTTTCTAAAAATAGTTTCCATCAAATCTACCGACAGAATTTCATAAGAATTTGATATAGACTAAAGTTGTTAATTTTTGACAAACATAAACTATTAAATACACACTTAAAAAAACTATTTTAAATCTACACTCAAAATATAAGAGTGCATTTTTTGTCATTTTCTCTAGCGGTTGCCACTTGCCATATTCCTTCAAAATATATTCTCCTTCTTTTACTGATTTATTAAAACTTAAACTTACTTGCAAGTTAATTAAACATTGTGAACAAAATAGATTTTGTACTACTAGTCTACTACTATTAAGTTACCCACTTTAATTTGTATTAACCTACTTCTATTTTAGTGAATTTCCTTTTATTTCGTGTGGGTCCCACCTTGTTAATTTTCCCTTTTTTTTTTCTTTCTAAAAATTGAAGCATTATCACTGTTTAGTCACCTGACAATGACTACGTGTAATCCACATCAGACTCAAAACAACCTATTATACATTGACACGTGTCATCCCTCCCTCTTCTTCTCAATTTGTCCTTTCCCTTCTTTTTCCCGTTAATAAAGTCTCTCTCTGTCTCCCACTCACAACAGAGAGAGAGAGAGAGAGAGAGAGCTTTAATAAATGTTTAACTGACTCGCCGTCGCCGGAAAACTCATTTTCCCTCCGGTGGATTTTGTCTTAATTTCATTTTTGGATAAGGACAAGTATCCGGCGCCGGTGGTTTCTTTCCCGGAAAAAATCTCAGCTCACATTTTGTGCTGCTTTTAGTTTGGAGGTTGAGACTTCTCTTTCTCGCTATATTAAACTCCAACCGAGCTGTTTTTTTCAGTGAATTCGTAGGTTTATGCATTTTTTATTTGTCTGTTCTTCGTTTGGGTCTTTTAAAGTTTACTCTTTTTTAGCAGATTTGCACAAACTTTTTCCAGTTTCAGCTCTATTTTAGAATTCTAGGGTTTTGGGTTGAATTTTTCACCACTGGACCCATTGCGTGCTTATTTAGTTGTAACTGGTCATTTCAACTCCTATTTTGGAAGTTGATTTTTTTTTTGTCTTGAAAAACAAGTAGGGCCTCAACATTGTCTTCAGCTGACCTTGTCTATGGAATTATAAGCAACATTGGTTTGGAAATGAGAAAGGTGTTTGTTACTGTGTTTTTTTTTCTGTTGGTGGAGGCTGTGTTCGTGGAAGCTTTGAACCCATCTTTGAATGATGATGTACTGGGATTAATTGTGTTCAAATCGGACGTTCAAGATCCATATGGAAAGCTGAAATCTTGGAATGAAGAGGATGATAGTCCTTGTAACTGGGACGGAATCAACTGTAACTCCAGATCCAATAGGGTGACTGAAGTTGTTCTTGACGGGTTTGGCTTATCTGGAAGGATAAGCAGAGGCCTTTTACGCTTGCAGTTTCTTCACAGACTTTCACTAGCAAAGAACAATCTTACAGGTAGCATTAGTGTTAGTCTTGCTCAACTTGCTTATCTCAAGTTTCTTGACTTGAGTGAAAATAACTTATCTGGTAACATTCCTGGCGATTACTTTCAACAATGTGGGCCGCTTAGATCAATTTCTTTGGCTAACAACAAAATTTCAGGGCAGATCCCAGAAAGTTTGAGCTCTTGTGTTACACTTGCGTCCCTTAATCTATCGTCAAATCAGTTTTCAGGGTTGGTGCCTTCTGGGATATGGTCTTTGAATGGACTAAGGTCTCTTGATTTGTCAAACAATTTGTTGGACGGCGAAATTCCAGTGGACATTCTGGGTCTGAGTAATTTGAGAGCATTAAACTTGGGGAGAAATAATTTCAAGGGTGAAATTCCGGATGAAATTGGAGGTTGTTTGCTTTTGATGTCAATTGATTTGAGTGAAAATTCTCTCTCTGGAGAGCTTCCAAGCACAATGCAGAAGCTTAGCTTGTGTAGTGAATTCATTTTGAGACGTAATGCTTTTGTGGGCATTGTTCCTAAATGGATTGGAGAAATGAAAAGCCTTCAGATTCTTGACTTTTCTGAGAACAACTTCTCTGGTATCATTCCAACTTCAATAGGGGAACTTGAGTCACTGAAAGTATTAAAGGTGTCGCGGAACGGGATTTCTGGAAGCTTGCCTGAGTCCTTGAGCAGTTGTGTTAAGCTTCTGGAATTGGATGTTAGTCATAACTCTTTGGCGGGTAATCTTCCTACTTGGTAATTTAAATTGCAATTAATGCAGGTTATGTTTTCCGTGAATGAAATTAACTGCCAGTCTAAATAATGCTTTAGCTTCATTGCTACACAGCTCTTATCACAAGTTTCTAGTAATGAGAGTTATCTGGTGAAATTTAATTAACTCTCTGAAACTTCACTGCAGGCACCATTCCTAAGTCTCTCGGTCAATTGAAATCCTTGAATATTCTTGATTTGAGTGAAAATCGCTTATATGGTATTGTCCCTGTGGAAATTGGAGGAGCAAAATCTCTCATGGAACTTAGTCTGGAGGAAAATTCCTTGACTGGAGAAATTCCTAGTTCAATTGGCTATTGTTCATCATTAGTATCCTTGTAAGTTCTTGAGTCTCCTTATGTTTCATTAATTTGCTGTCGGACATTGCCTTTCTCTGCTTGAAGATTCTTAGAGGATACTATAGTGGTATCTGGTGTTTATGTTCTCTATAGTTTTCAGGCCAGGAAATATGGCAAGTTCAAATACGAAACCATGCTTGATATTCTTAATCATTTTCTGCTGAA
Organism: Solanum acaule; assembly: GCA_036250505.1. Lineage (NCBI taxonomy): Eukaryota > Viridiplantae > Streptophyta > Magnoliopsida > Solanales > Solanaceae > Solanum > Solanum acaule. The sequence continues at coordinate 8,525 of JAJOOR010010466.1, read as the reverse complement.
ATTTAGTGGCTCTAGTAATTATGTAGAGTTTATAATTTGCAATGACAATAACATGGGATTATCATCTTCTATTATAAAAGCTAATTATAGAGTAATATTTATGGTAATGTGCTAAAGTGTGTGAATAATTTGAGTGGTTATGACAGTAATATCTTAGATGAGGCATGAAAGTAACAACAATAACATATTCATAGGCTCTCAATGATCTATCTATTTATATCCATTATGTTTTGCCTGGTGTTACCTGAATATGATTTTTTTGCTACAATTAGTTAATCTTTTACTTCAATCAACTTGGCAGGTCTTTATCACATAACGGTCTAACTGGTCCTGTACCTGAAGCCCTAGCAAAACTGACTTATCTTCAAAGTGTTGACTTATCCTTTAACAAATTAACTGGAGTCTTGCCAAAGCAGCTTGGAGATCTTGGCCATCTCTCTTTATTCAACATTTCACACAACCAGCTACAGGGCGAACTACCTTCTAATGGTTTTTTTAATACTATTTCTCCTTATTCCGTGTCAGCAAACCCATCTCTATGCGGGGCTGCTGTCAATAGGTCTTGTTCTACAGTCATGCCCAAGCCAATTGTTCTGAATCCCAACTCCACTGATTCTTCTCCCAACACTGTCCCTCAGAGTATTCGCCATGAGAAGAAAATCCTAAGCATCTCTGCCCTCATTGCTATTGGTGCAGCAGCTGTTATTTTTGTTGGTGTGATTGCCATTACTGTGCTCAATATTCGTGTCCAGTCAGCGGCACCTCGCTCTGCTGCTGCAGCCCTTACATTTTCTGGTGGAGATGATTTTAGCCATTCCACGGATGCGAATTCTGTTAAGCTTGTCATGTTTTCTGGTGATCCCGACTTCAGCACAGGGGCACATGCTCTGCTTAACAAAGATTGTGAGCTTGGGCGAGGTGGTTTTGGAGCAGTGTACCGCACTGTCCTTGGGGATGGGCATCCAGTGGCCATTAAGAAGCTTACTGTTTCCAGTCTTGTCAAGTCTCAGGAAGATTTTGAGAGGGAGGTTAGGAAATTGGGAAAAGTCCGTCACCATAATCTGGTCACCCTTGAAGGTTATTATTGGACACCATCTTTACAGTTACTTATAAATGAATTTGTGGCTGGTGGAAATTTGTACAAGCATCTCCATGAAGGATCTGGTGGGTGTTTCCTCTCATGGAATGAGCGGTTCAACATCATTCTCGGGACAGCAAAAAGCTTGGCTCACTTGCACCAAATGAATGTAATCCATTACAACCTAAAGTCCAGCAACGTCCTAATTGATAGCTCAGGTGAGCCTAAAGTTGCAGATTATGGCTTAGCAAGACTATTACCCATGCTTGATCGATATGTCTTGAGTAGCAAAATTCAGAGTGCACTCGGTTACATGGCACCTGAATTTGCATGCAAAACTGTGAAGATAACCGAGAAGTGTGATGTGTATGGATTTGGAGTTCTTGTTCTGGAGGTAGTCACTGGAAAGAGGCCAGTTGAGTATATGGAAGACGACGTGGTAGTACTGTGTGACATGGTACGTGGAGCATTAGAAGAAGGCAGGGTAGAAGACTGTATAGATGCAAGGCTGCAAGGAAAATTTCCAGCAGATGAGGTGATTCCTGTGATGAAGTTAGGATTAATCTGCACATCACAAGTCCCATCAAACCGGCCTGATATGGGAGAGGTGGTTAACATTTTGGAGCTGATTCGATGTCCTTCAGAAGGCCAGGATGAACTTGTATGATGTTCACTAGATAAACACAGATTGTAAGATAAATGTCTCATCATGGCAAAGAAGAATGCGGTTCATTTATTCAGAGAAGTTGGAATTTGTTGCTCTTAATTGCTATAAAAATCCCTCCTTTGAATTACATCATTTGTTATTTGCTTCTCTATGCCACTCATGGATTCCTTTTCACCTGGTTCCAATGTTGGACTCACATGCTTATTATTACTCTTTTCTTTCTTCTCAGGGTTTAAGTCATCTGCCGCTCCTTAAAATTGTGCTCATGTTTCATTTAGACACATTAATTCAGACTTGTACCTCTTGAACTTTAATAGGCCGTATATGACTTAAGCTGCCTTCTTGGCATTTCCTTAACAATCTGATTCTGTTTGTTCTTTCTTTTTTTTTAGGTCATTCTGTTCCTGTTTATTGAAATGAATGCAAGATGTATAGATTTCCAAGTTTAAAATTTTGAAAGTGATGTGCCCGTAAGTGCATTTTAAGACGAAATGTTCAGACATGAGACAATCACTAATGCCTTAATTTTGTGCATGTCTGTCTGTAGGAATGTGACTTCTCAGGACAGCAAGACTACAATGTAATGCAAGACTAGGAAGATAGAGTATAGTTTTAAATAATTGTTGTAACCTTTATGCAGTCAACTTTAATTTTTTAGCTAATTGAATTAAAACTTTGATGTGACATCACTTTTAATAAAGGGACTACTCCCTCCATTTTTTAAAATTTGTTTTGTTTTATTTTATTTTATAATACGCTTCAATAAAAAATGTTTTTTTTTACGATTCTTTTAAATTCAACTTTTCATGTAACATGTTTAAGGTCATAAAATTAAAGGATATTTTGATACATTTTACATATCATTAATTTGAGAATACATAATTTAAAAGTTATTCTTTACTTTCTTAAACTCAATGTCAAATTAAAATGAGACTAGCAAATTGAAACACAGGGAGTAACTTTTATTACTATTTTACTATATTTATTGATATCCAAATATCTAAGTCAAAATGTCATTTTAAATTACGTGTCCAATCAGATGCGGACAAAATAGTCTTTTAGTGCCTCTTAAGATACACAGTAAACAATTTTATTCCATTAAATAGAAAAAGTGTATGGAAAATTAACTTAAACCCAAGTTATGTTTCAGGTGAATAAATAAATTTAATACACCAACATGATCGATTTGTGATGCAGTAGCGGGACTACTTCACCTATAACCAGAGATTTCGAGTTCGAGTTCTAGATATAAAGATAATTCTATTAAAAAAGTCATCCCAAATGAATTTTGAAGTGCGCAAGTCGAATTTAATCAGAATTACAGTGTGAATTACGAACAGCAAAATGAAAAATCGAAAAAACTAATAATTTAATAAAGAGGGTAGTCAGATATGTTTTAGTTTGTGAAGCACTTTTCCAAACTTGACAGAGTGAGGCTGAGGCAAACACATTGGCCAAGTCAAAAAGTGAATAGATAGTCTGAGGGCCTCAAAGATTCTTAGCTCCCACTTCAAAGCAAACAATCCAACTAACTGATTATTATTATTATAATAAAATATATAGTACTCCAACAGAGTTCAGACAAAAACAAAACTGAAAAGTAAAAGCAATATATAGTACTCCAACAGAGTTCAGACAAAAACAAAACTGAAAAGTAAAAGCAATTTTTAATTTAATTAAGGGCAAATGAATAAATATATACCCTTCAATTTTGCGATTAAGTATATCCATCATTAAAAAGTAATGTATGATGCTGTTGGAGAAGGGGGAATAGATAAATTGAGAATATGATGCTTTTTAATTACTTCATTTTGATACTAATTATGGCATGTCTTTAGGTTCTAGTACCAACTATATTATCTGTTTAAATGCAAAGTTTTGGTTTTTAGTAATTAGTCATTTTTCAGCTGCTGAAACTCATTATGTTTTTTCTTTGTTGTTCTTCACATCTGTTTAGTAGTTGGAAGTATCTCTGCTTCAATACAATATATCATATTTTTAATCAAATATAAAAGCAAGACCTAAGCACATGCTTGTGTGTCTTTATCTTTAGGCACTAGTGCAACCTCTATATTTAAAGTTTGTCATGCCCCAAATTAGGGGAGACACAATTGACATTTGGTATCTTATTTTTATCAAGCTAGTTGCTGTAACAAATCGAAAGAGTAACGAGAGCTGATAAGATTGTCATAACAAATCGCTGAAATAAAATAACTGAATTGGTATGATAGATAGCATTAATATCGATAACACCAACTTACTAGCAAGCCGATTAGGTTGTAACTAAAATCATATATATAATAAGCCGACAAGGCTACAAACATCATTAATTTTCTGTAGGCTTTAGACTTTTTCAACTCTAGACGTGTATTGGATTAAATAGTCTTCACAAGAAATAACTCTAATGCTAACATGTTCAAATGATGAACTATCAAATTTGTTCTTTTTTGTATTAAGGAAAAAGAAAAAAAGAAAGAAGAGGTCAAGGGGATGGTTGGTAATATAATATTAATTAATTAAGTTTGATTTTGATGATCTTACAAAAGTGTACTAAAGCCATGTGGTTTAGACTTTAGATAACAAAAATGAGTTGTCTTGAAATTGCATCTCTGGCATGCACAGCTCTCATGAATGGTGTTGGGCCCAAGATTAACCTAACCTCTTTCATATTATTATTAGGATTTTTAATTAAACATTTTTAATAAGTGGTTTAATTGCTCGTATTTTTCTATACATTCATAAATACTGACTAAAATTTGTAAAGAGTAAGAATTAGGGTTATCTTTTTACAGTCAAATTTTTTGAAAGGTACTTTTGGAACGAGTTCTGGAGTGAGTATTAGACTAGTGGGACGTATTAAAAATATTTTAAGACGCAAATAAAAGATGTGGATGCTAGAGTGGGTAAAAGTCCTACATTGGTAACTGAGGAATGGATGGGTGGTCTTCTTATATAGACTTGGACAATCCTCCCCTCATAAGCTAGCTTTTGGGGGTTAGACCCAAGATCCATCTTTACATGGTATCAGAGTCATGTCCATCCCCTTTTGGGCTCCTGCTCCACACTTCAGTCGGGCCTGAGCGTGGAGGGAGGTGTTAGAGTGGGTAAAAGTTTCACATTGATTGAAAAATGGATTGGTATAAAAGTCCTTACATGGACTTAGCAATCCTCCCCTAATAAGCTAGTTTTTGGGATTGCTATAGGCCCAAGATCCATCTTTACAATAGATTTATAGGGCGTATGCCTTAAAATTGTAAGCGTAAGCTTCTATCGCAAAAGCGTAAGTTTCAGCCTTTCGGGTATACAAATATATGCCTCAGATGTTAAAATTTGTTTTTTGTTATCTTAAAAATATTTTTACTGTAAATCATATTTTTTAAAATCATGATGTAATGATATTTAATTATACCTTGATGCAATCATATTGTAGTGGCTTTTTAAAAAAGAATATAAGAACACAACTCATAGAAAATGACACTGTCATAAATAATTTTCTTTCAATAGTTATGCCTCAAATTGATATCTATTCTATAACACTATGTTCATGAAACAATTCTATTAATTCTTGGTCATTGCTCTTGCTCATTTTATCTCTAGCCTTCTTTGAAATATATAAACAAAAGTCAATGCAAATATTAGTTGAGGATGGAAAAGACTAGTAAATGTAGAAATCGATGACGATGATAGAGTAGATGATGATGACATGTTAAAGATTCTCTTAATTATTATTCATTTTCGTGTTGTTATCTTTCTCAAATAATAATTATAATGTTTTTTTTTTCTATATTATTATGATTATTTACGTTTATTTGTAGGATTATTGAAAATTTTTACTTTTACTTTGTAATAAAAGTATAAATTGAAGACACATGAGACTTACATCCTGAAGATCAATAAGACTTGCACCCCATGTTTTGAGGCTTACACCTCACCTCGTATTTCATAGAACATCTCATCTCGCGTCTCTGCCTACAAGCACATGCCTTACAATTATATTTTGAGTCTAACTATAATGGGATTTAATACATCAACAACTCCTTAAATTTATCAGTAAATTTTGTTTTGACACTTGAATTACAATTTGTTCTAATTGAACACTTAAACACGTGACAAATTGATCATATCAGATACTTGCGATATCAAGTTTAATAATCACCCACCCACCTCCACATATTTCCAAGTGTCTACTACATAAATAAGTTAAGCACTTAGGGGGTCATCGTTTGATAGGATGTATTAGAAAAAATAATGCATGTATTAGATTTGTGTATTACTAATAACTTTTTAAAGGTGAAGTGACCTCCGTGATGGACAAAATGAGAAAAACAAGGCTGAAATGATTCGTGCATATGAAGAAGAGATGCATAGATGCCTGGTGAGAAGGTGAGAGAGGTTGGCCATCCGTGGACTTGAGGAGAGGTAGAAATAAGTCGAATAAGTATTGGAGAGATATGATAAGACATGACCTGACATACATAAAACTTACCGATCAAGGATATCACTCTAGATATGAGGATATGAAATTAAGAGGAGCATCAAGGTAGAAAGGTGGTAGATAATTGAATGTTATATAGTTTTCTTATCAATATTTTTGTTACTCCCCTATTGATTACTTCCTTTGTTTCAATCATCATATTATTTGTTGTATTATCGCTCTTTTTTAGTATTTTCATTGTGGTTCCTTCATTACTGTATTTTTTTCTTTTACCTGCTTTGATATGATATGTATACTTTACCTGAGGGTCTATCAAAAACAACTTCTTGTCTTGTGTACAAGATAGGAATAAGCTATATATATATATATATAGGTGTGTGTGCGCACACACCACTCTTTTCAGACCTCACTTATAACGTTACACTTAATATAATATTGTTATTATTATTGTACATATTTTTTTAAATTTAAAATCATAAAATTTTAATCTCCCTTAATTTCTTAGATTCCTTGGCCTACTAACTAAGTAGGCGTGTAGCCATGCGATTTCATCCCATGATATGAAATCATGAAATCAGCGCTTGGACATGTGATTTTACACTATTTCATCTCATGATTTCATATCATGATTTCATATCATGAAATGAAATCCTAAATTCTCCACAAAATCATGATTTGTGAATTTCAAATCATGATCTCTATCTTTCAAATACAAAAATTGACCCACAAGTTTATATTTATAAAAAAAAAAAAAACCCACATTTAATAGTTTTACAACTTATGATATTTTTATATATTATGATTTCATATCACATGATCAAACAGCGATAAGATATATAAAATGAATGAAACTAGGTAGTAGTAATCAAAAAGTGTATTTGGCAGTGAGGCAAAAGAAGGGATAATAAAGGTGCACGATGATTTGTTTTGGAATGATAAAGAAAAGCAATCTTGACATGATGAAAAAAAGAGAAATTAGGAACCAAAGATAGTGCATGGTGCACTCACAAAACATAACTTCTTTTAGAATATTTAGCTTTATTGATATACTAGTTGATAGAGGAGATGCAGGCCAGACACCATTTTCACTTTATTTAGAATCTAACGCTTTGCTTCAATATTTAGAAAAGTATACATGACATGGTATGCATATGCCAGTGTTAAATAACACAACCTTTCGTTTTTAGTTTGATTAAAACTTCAAATTGTATGTTTTGAGACTTCCATATAAATTAATAATACCATATGAAACTTGTACATTATCTATCGCGATAAAGGCTTCCTAGCTAGCACAATCATGCTAAAAGGGTTCTAGTAAGGCTTCACAATTATGGTCCTATGTGCGTGATCGCGCTGAAGGAGTTCTTGCTTGTGTGGTTGTAGAAAAGATTAGGACTCACTAGTACGAGACCACGTACATTTGATTGCATATAGAGACAAGCTTGTACAAATTTACATCCGAGAGAGTTTGGTCACACTCAACTTATAATATATCGGGGTGTATGCGTTTATCACTTCACATTGGGGAACAATTCACAATTCATTTTTGGTAGTCTATGCAACGGGCTATTGGGTACTAGATTGAGCTCAGCACCGCTTTTCACCCAAAAACTAATGATCAGTCTGAGCGGGTACTATTCAAATTCTTGAAAACATATTGAGAGCATGTGTGATTAACTTTAGAGGTTATTGGGACGAGTATTTACGTTTGACATAATTTATTTGCCATAACAATTATCAGTCCAACATTCTTATGGCCGTATATGAGGCTTTATATGATAGACAATATTGTTCGGCGGTTGGGTAGTCGAATCACACTTGAGGACTAATTTAGGAATATAATGTTCAATTTTAAAAAAAAAATAAAAAAAACTATTTCACCATTTTGGGATGAACTAGCTATGAGATTGATATGACTTTGACTTGGTGTCATCATAAAAACTCAAGGTAATGATTTTGCACTTACCCATAATAATTAAACATGATTTTATTCAATAATGTAATCATTAAAATATGAAATTTGATGGTAAATTTGGGAATGTTTGACTAAGTCCTAGAATTAATAAATTGGATATTTTAGATAGTAAATAAACGTGAAAAGCTAAAGTTAGATTATCATTTACCTCTGCACTAAATTAAGGGCCCGTTTGGCTATGCGATATGGTATCATGATACGGAATCATGATATGGTATCATGATATGGAATCATGAGATGAAATTGAAGTTTTGTTTGGACATGCGATATGGAATTTTTGTGTTGTATATTTTCTCATAAACATAAAAATTCCATAAGTTGTAAAACTATTAAAATAGCCCCAATTGTTTATTCAATCTTATCAAATAAA